>CAUYQG010144174.1:0-13143 GCA_963574415.1 Tarsius wallacei | reverse complement strand
ACCCGGCTAATTTTTTTTGATTTATTGTAGAGATGAGGTCTCGCCTGCCCAGGCGGGTCTCGAACCCGCGGGCTCAGGCAATCCACTCACCTCAGCCTCCCAAAGGCGCGGGATTACAGGCTGAGCCACCGAGCCCGGCTACTAGTAAAATATTAAGATACTTTAGTATTGTTTTAGTTACTGAGTTTTAAGCTCTTTTTAGTATACTAAATATTTGTTCATTTTTTTAACCTTTTAAATGAATCCAGAATAGCAGATTTGCTACTAAAGAAAGCAGTTAAATAAAAATTCTAAAAAGAAAAAGAAAAAAGAGAAAAACTCTGCATTTTGCTCTGAGTTATTGCTAAAAACACGGACAAACAGGAAAGTCATTTTGTTTGTTTATTTACCTAGGATACAAATATAGAGCTAAGTCATATTATGAAAGGAAATTCCAATTTATAATTGGAGGTTCAAAGTTAAAAATAGCAAACATTATACAAGAAAATCTCTACTACATTGTGCTGTGTGACTGATACATGAAAATATTAAGTGTTTCTCAATCCTCTCCTGCTCCGCACCAAACCCCTTTCTGACTCAGCAAGCAAATAGCATAGGTTAATCAAGATCTCATCAGAACAGATGAGTTACCAGCTAATATTTTCCTTTCTTTGCCATTGGATTGAAACTTTTTAATCCAGATATACCTGTAGAAGTAATAGATCATTATGTCAATATCCCAAAGTCCAGCTGGGTCCTGCTAGAAGTAACACAGGTCAAGCGACTCAATGTGCATCAATCTCCACTTCCCAAGGTAAATAGATTCAACTTCACGCTATTCCCTAGCTGTGTCAGATTCTTCTGTTTGCTAAAACATAATGAAATAAAAACAAAACAAAACAAAACTCAGTTTCAACCCCAATGCCATTCATTTAGTCTATAACTTATACCTACTAGCCTCGTGAAAAACAAATTCCTGAATTTACCTTTTCTTGCAAAATGAGTAAATGTCAATCATGTGTGGAAGACTAGTCTTTGGGTTATATGATCATACCTTCAGTAATTCAAACCTGAGAGCATCATAAGAGCATATGACTCAGAAAATAGGCTGAAATCGATTTTGCCTTTTATGCCAAAGAGTCATTGGCAACCCACAAGTTAAAGAAATGTAATAAGCAAAAAAAAAAAAAAAAAATTGCTGGGCAATAAAGTCAGGGAACTAGAATATAATGAGAAGATGTGGTCACTGTTAATCACAGTGGCCTGACTTTCGGTGTTTCTTTCAGGTTCTGTCAACATCAGAACTTTGGTAAAACAGGATAGAATCCTAAATTTCATTTGGGATTTCTCAACATAATTCTTTAAATTTCCTCTATAACTATCCAAGTATTTGTACTTCATTTCCCTTCCCATTTTTCTCCAGAGAAATGGAAAAGTTGCAAGAACATTATCTCCTGAGATTAGGTGCTTAAGACTTTAGGGTATTAAGTGTAGTTTTAAAAAGTTAGAAATGGCTCATATAATAATTTTTTTAAAAAATCCCTCTCTCTAAAGTCCATCTCTCCTTGCCATTCCACATTCCCACTACTCAACAGGGTCTTGTCAATAATAAAGTTAATATCAGGAAATTGTGGATTGAATGGTCCACATTTGATTCTGTAGCTGGACAATATGGGGGGGCTCCCAAAACACCAGAATTACCTTTTGGAGAGCAGGCCCCTTGTAGTACAGGCTTCCCATGCTAGGTAAATGTTCTAAAAATCCATCAGCACCAGTGTACCAGCCAGGATTGTTGTGAGAGGCTGTGTTCAGCTTCAGTGAACTTGTTTTGAAGACTGTTTCAACGCATTTGCTCATTTCATGACAGGTGATTTACAAGCACACCTGCCCACACTGTGCTGAGTTCAGCAGTTTTGGCCAAAAACAACATGGCCCCCATGCCCCACCCTCCCTATTTACTTGAGCTCACCCCAAGTGACTTTTTTGTGTTCCCCCAAATAAAAAAAATTCTCAAAGAGAAATATTTTGCCAATGTTGAAAAGGTGAAACAAAAAATGGCAGAAGCACTAAAATACATCAAAATTGACACGTTTGAAAATTGTTTGGGGTCAGGCATGGTGGCTCATGTCAATAAACCCTGCACTTTGGGAGGCCGAGGTGAGAGGATTGTCTGAGCCCTCGGGTTCGAGACCAGCCTGGATAACTTGGCAACTTAACCTCATCTCTACAATAAATCAAAAATTAGCCGGGCGTGGTGGTGCGTGCCTGTAGTTCCAGCTACTTGGAAGACTGAGGCAGAAGGAGGTTGAGGCTGCGGTGGCCATGAGCATGCCTCTGTTTTCCAGCCTGGGCAACAGAGTGAGAATTAAACTCAAAAAACAAAAACAAAAACAAAGAAAACTGTTTTGAGCAGTGGAAAAAGTGTCTTGATAGGTGTATTGCATCAAACGAAGAGTACTTTGAAGGTGACTGAAGTTTAGTCATGCAAGAATAAATATAAAATTTTAGTAAATAAATTCTGGTTTTTTGGGGGTCCTTCCTTGTATGTTTATACATTATCATATATATTTTTCATTTCCAGTAATTTCTTATGCTACCACTTAGGAAGCTGTATTGTTTCAGGGGGACTAGGCTTGCTTGTTTCCCAGTCAATAGTCATGAAAGTCAAGGCTTTCATTTGCCTTTTTGTTAACAAGAGCCTGACTTTGCAAGGAGACATATTTTCTAAATTCCTAAAGCTGTCCTTTAAATATTAAGAAATAGAAGCTAGAGAACCTCAGCGTTTTACTATAAGCCATTGAGCAAGAAAGACGTAGAATGGTTTACTACCATGGTAAGGAGAAAAGCTCTTCCAGTCTAGAAAAGGAGAGAAGGCGAGGAGAAAGAACAGGAGAAAAGGAAGAAAGAAGTGAACCAGAGAGCTGTATACAAACGTAGCATCTGATTAATATCCTGCTGGGGTCAAGACCCAGGAACAGAGAGAGAAGCTGAGAAGAAATTTCTAGGTAGTTTTTGAAATTTCAAAGCAAATGGGTCTGTGCTCACTGCTCTGTGGTACTTGGGGAGGGATTGCAACAATAAAGGTAGCCAAAGTGGAGTTGAAATGGCAGCCTGGTATTGTCAGTGAATTGGGTCTGAGTTAGTTAACTTCCTTGTCTCTCCACAAGACAGTTTCTTTCTCTTGAGAGGGTAGTAGAAGGTAGATAAGAACACAGAATCACTCTTGCCAGATCTGCAAAGGCTGTGGCATCAGTGCTCCAGAGTTCAGACTGGATGGAGACTGCAGATGTGTTTTAGAGGGTCAACACAACCAGCTGGAGTGAAGGTAGAAGCCAAGTGAGGATGGGAGATGGCATAATGCCATGTTCTCCTTGTGCTGGAAGACAAACACCAGAGGGTACATAGAAGGCAAAAGCTGAGGCCCAGAACCATTATAATTTTTCTCTTCTAAATTATTTTGGTCCAGAAATCAGTCATTTATATTTAGGCCTAAAAAAAGAATCAATAAACTTCTACCAATGAATGTCATGAACTTTAGCAAACAGACTTCAGCAAATCTGTTTTGTTAGTTCAGAAACTTACTTGTTAGTTCTCAGCCCTGTTCTATATAGGTGAGCTGAATCCTATAGATATGAAATGTTTCATATGTGTGTGTATATGTGTATATATATATATGAGACTCATATATTATATATGCATATATATGCAAGACTAGGTAACTGTTTTCAAAGGGCCTCTACCTAGGTGAAGAAAAGGGGCAGATACCAATGAAAATAAGTAAAAATCAATAACTATTTATCCTTTGACTAGCCTAGAAAAGAATTAGTGCATGAATTTCATATATAGTTCTCACATACAAAGTGGAATAAAAATTCCCTAGGCTACTTCCGGTGCATTTTTGGTGTGGCTATTGTGAATGGGTTTGTGCCTTTTATTTGGTTCTAAGCCTGCCTGTTGTTGGTGCATAGAAATGCAACTGTTTTTTGCACACTCATTTTGTATTCCAAGTCTTTACCAAAGTTGTTTTGACAGATTGTTAGGGCAGGCCTGGTGCAAGCCCCAGAAAGCACAACATCACGTTAAGGGCATACTAAATGCTATATTCATGAAATATGTATTTGATTATTTATGCTTCTAATTAATGTCAAAATTGTAAGCTGCAAACAGCCACTAGACATGAGCAGAAACATCTTTACTTGGTACCATTTTGTATCATGATAGTGTGAGAAACAGAACAAAAAGGTTTACCATCTTTGCTTCATATTCAATTCCTCTGACCCTATCCAGTGACTCTCAGAAGATGTTATGGTATGTGTGTAGAACAGTAGAATCACTCATTCAATAAATGATTATTAGACATCTGCCCATAGACTGGATACTGCTTTACGTACTGAGCCAGGAGTATTCACAATTACTCCTCACAGCAACTCTCAGCAATAGATATTACCATCTGTATTTCATCTATGGGGAAAGCTGGGCCCAGACAAGAGAAGTGATTTGCCTAAGGTTACGAAGCTTGGCAATGGTACAAGGGTTCAAACTCCAGTCAGCAGATAGCTGGCTGTCCCAGCTGTAATGACTGCTCCTTGGGAGGGGAACAGACAACAAAGCAGTGGTGAGTAGCATGGCTCAGACTTCTGCATAGGTGGGTTCAAATCCCATTCCTGTTGTTTATTAATCACATGACCCCAGCAAGTTATCAGTCTTGCTGTGTCTCAGTTTCCTCAAACTGAATAAAATTGGGGTAATAACAGTATGTGCCTCATAGGGTCACAATGAGTCTCTTGAAGGACATGGAAGGTCTCCAACATGGTGACAAACACACCTGAGCAGCGAAGACATGTGAGCTGTCAGCACTGGCCACTTCTGCTATCACTCCTATAATCACCTGGCAAGTTGTTAGCATCAAGAAATGTTTCCCTGATGAAATGCTTACTTCCTCAATTTCTAAACTTTGTGACTTATTGGCTTTAATTTCCTACTAAGCACTTGAAAGTTCTGCAAATTGCGCCCAAAATTCAAGTACCACTTCGATCAAAGAGAAGCCTTTTCTAAGTAGCCTTCATGACAGGATTTACTGAGTTGCTCTATAAAGCCAAAATAAGCCCATGTAGGAGAAGCACTGAAGCTGTGAAATGTACTTGGTGCCAAGTTCATGCAGAGAGCTTTGGCAAAGGTTTCTGTTTTCCCCCTAAAGATTTGGTGTTTACTCCCCTCAAGTTGTAAAGAGCATCTCAGGAAACAAGACAGGGTGATGAGGCAAAGTTGCACTCTCCCTTGTAAAGACACATCCTCGACTTCTGGAGAAACCTCAGGAAGAAAGAACAATGTTAGATGACATCATGCCCTTTGGATCAGAAGCCAGAGGTTTTAGGTTATTATGCTTTCCACCATTTTAAAAATCAGCAATATTGAAGAGTTTTTGTTTGACTGTTTTTCAAAACTCTGTCCTCGGAATCCAACCACTAGAATACTAATGAAAGAGAAGCAGGCATATTGTGCTCCATCCCTAGAATGGTGGTCATCTGTACCAAGTGCAGCATTATTCCTGCAACTTGAAAATCCACAAAGACAACCTTCAACTTATCAATTTATTATGTCTTTAAGAAATTAACAGCTGGGCTCAGTGGCTCAGCCTGTAATCCCAGCGCTTTGGGAGGCTGAGGTGAGTGGATTGCCTGAGCCCGCGGGCTCGAGACCCGCCTGGGCAACTTGGCGAGACCTCATCTCTAAAATAAATCAAAAATTTAGCCGGGTGTGGTAGCGCACGCCTGTAGTTCCAGCTACTTGGAAGGCTGAGGTGAAAGGATCACCGGAGCCCAGCATGTCGAGGAGCGGCCACCGCACTCCAGTCTGGGTGACAGAGTGAGACTCCAACTCAAAATAAGTAAATAAATAAATAAATAAATAAATAAATAAAGATCACCTAAATGCTAAAACTCTCAAATTGATATTTCCAGTTGGGACTTTTGCCTTGTACTCCAGACTAGTAATATTTAGTATATTCAACTTCTTACTTAATAACTCCATTAAACTGAACTCCTAAACTTTCTTTCCCATCCTACCCAACCCTCAATCCAAAATCTGTACCACTGTCAGCATTTAATCTCAGTGAATGGCCTCTGCATCCTTCTAGCTGCTCAAGACAAAAACCTAGTCACTCCTTTCTCCTACATCCTCTAACCAACCCACCAACAAACCTGTCCTCTACTTGTTAAGTATAACTGACCACTCCTTACCCTTGAACCAACGTCTACCGGCCAAACCATCATCATTGCAAACCTGGACTACTGCATCCACCTCTGAAAGATTTGCCTGCTTCAGAAGCCTTGACTTTCAGTCAGTTCTCCACAAATCAGCAGAACTAACTAGATTTTGCCATACTTCTGCTCAAAATAACACAATTTCTTCTTCCATTGTGCACTGACAGGCATTGGTTATTTTCAAATTTTGGGCTCTCATGAACAACGCTGCCACCAAGACCTGTAGTTCTTCATCATATATAACTCATAGTTAGCAAAGTGATACAAGACTTTCCCAAAAGAAATGCCTTGCCTTTTATGTTATACGCTACAGAACTTCTCAGGAAAGAACAACTTCTTCCTCATTATTTCATGCTAGTAAATGCACTCACAAAATAACCAAATTTCCAAGTTGAGAAACTTCATTTGCATAACACAGCTGGCTATCGAGAAAGCACTAATCAACAGAAATGTTGAAGGACCAACCTAAAGTACTTAGTGACACTGATGATAGTACAGATGTCTTCCAAATGCTGACATAAGCCAAATCCTCGACATTCACTCAACATCTACCATATGCCAGCCCCGTGCTGGGTGCTAGGGATCCGGTGATGAATTAAAAAAAACCACCACCACCACCACCACCAACAAAACCTGCCTTTTCTACCTTTTCTACCTTTTCTAACTCACTGAGTTCTCTAAACTCTCACTGAACTTCCACTTAAGTTCTATGCATGTGAAATCATCACAAGCTCACAGATACCCTGGATGAGAGTGATGAGGAATAAAACAAACTCAACTTCTGATCTATACTGTGGATTACAGTAGCTACACACTGTGCACCTGAGCTATTTTGGCAGCGAGACCTACGAGACTTCTTGGCCTTTTAGTCCTTTTTTAATTCTCTTAAAGATGTGGGGTACAATTCAGGGTTAGGTATACAAATGGTCATTGTACAGGTACAGTTTGGGCCTCGCCTTGGTCCCCACGTCACCTGGTTTGAGATCAGGTACCCTTACTGATGAAGTATGCCCCCTCCTCTGCTCCCTCTCCTCGCAGTTTCCCACTACTGCCAATCCTTTTCTTATAGTATTATAATTGTTCCGGGTCTGCTTAAGAGTGAGAACATATGATACTCAGTTCTTTGTTTCTTTGATAGATCACTGAGTATTACAGACTCTAAATCCCATCCAAGTTGCTGCAAAGTTCATAATTTTGTTTTTCTTTATGGCTGTATAATATTTCCACTGTATGTACCACATTTTTTTTTTTTTTTGGGTCCAGTCTACTTTCGATGGGCAGCAAAGTTGGTTCCACATTTTTGCTATTGTGAATGGTGCGCCAAAAAGCAACCTTTTCATCTTAGTTCAAAGTGCTTAGTCATCAGACTGGCCAAAGAGAGGACAGCCTACGCCTTCAGTATGATAAATTCCTTTTTCAGCCACCCTAATTATGGCTCCTGCCTCAGCCCCTCTCATTCTTCCCCCATCAGGTGCCAGCATGATCTACCCCAAACTAAGCTGATCTGTCTCCCTCACATAAAACCCTTCAATGACATCTCATGACAAATAAAATGAATTCCTAATCCTCTGGGGTCTGGCCCAGTTGCCTGCCTTACTTTGGGCCCCACTCTCTCACTCTCCTTTCTTTCTTTCCTTCTTTTCAACGCCAGATCCTTGTAGTTTTTATCCTCATAATGCTCCTTCTTAGCTCCCAGTTGCTCATGTGGTTCCATCTGCTGGAAGGAAACCAGCCCCATTCACTGCCTGGTTTATTCTAGATCACTCCATATTCAACTAAGAGGGTGTCACCTCTACCAGGAAGCCTTCCTTGTCTTTTCCTATGCAGGCATATGCTATCCCACAAATCCCAAGGCTCAGTTAGGGGTCCCACCTTGGAACTCTTATGCTACCTAATGAAAAGCCTTCTCACTGCATTCATCTCTGTATTTGTACAATCATCAGACTCCCACACTAAATTTCAGGTTCCCAGAATGCTAGCATATACTGTATTATCTAACACATAGGAATAGATTAATAAAAGCCCCATTATCACCTCTACACCTGCCCCTGAGAATAAGGTCAACAAACAATAGCCCATCAGCGACATCCAGCCCGCCCACCACCTATTTTCGTGAGGCCTGCGAGCCAAGAATGATTTTTATATTTGTAAATGCTTAGATTAAAATTTTAAGAAGGGTAGTAATCTGTAACATGTAAAAATGAAATGAAATAAATTTCAGTGTCTACAAATAAAGATTTATTGAAATATAACTACATTCATTCATTTACTTATATACTTCCTATGGCTACTTTTGCACTATAACGGCAGAGTTGAGTCGTTGCAACAGAGATTACACAGCCCCAAAGCCTAAAATATTTACTATCCAGCCATTTACAGAAAATGTTTCCCACCCCTGCTCTTCAATTCTCTTGTCTGTTGCTATTCTCGTCATCTCAATTCAAGGGCACTTTGGACTTGGGAAATGCAACAAAAGTTCAAATTAAAGAGAGTCGAAACGACTGAAAGTGACTGGAGATAGGTCAGTCTTCAACTGTAAACAAAATTGTTGCTCTGCTGGGCCAGCTGAGGACATAATGAGCTTGGATGAACCCATCTGCTACTCACTGGCACTTCATAATTTGGGGCAACTACGGAAAATGATAAATAATAAGATAATTCAACCTCACAAATATGTAGGAGAAATTTGATGCTCTCGTAGAACCGCTAAACCCAGAAAAAGAAACTTTGTACACAGGCAGGCTGCCTTTCTTTACTCATGTCTTTATAGATTCTAATTTTGATTGACTAAATTTAAAAATTCACCAAATTGATAGGCAAATGATATGAGTCAGCTCATTTGGCTTTTGTTATTTTGGTCAAAGCAGAAGATTGAATGTACTTAAAGCAAGCAGCCGAGTGCGGTGGCTCATGCCTGTAATCCCAGCAATTTGAGAGGAGGAGGACAGAGGATTGCCTTAGCCCAGGGGTTTGAGACCAGCGCAGGCAACTTGGTAAGACCTTATCTCTACAATGAATCAAAATTAGCCGAGTGTGGTGGCATGCCTGTGGTTCCAGCTACTTGGAAAATTGAGGTAGAAGGATCACCTAAGCCTAGCTGGTTGAAGCTGCGGTGGCTGTGAGCATGCCACTGTACTCCAGCCTGGGCAACAGACTGAGACTCCAACTCAGGAAAAAAAAAATAAAAGCAAGCAGAACACTCATGTGCTAATAACCTGAGTTTGACCAAAGAGCTTTGATTATAGGGAGTAATAAATTAACGAACAAGGCTCAGGAAGGAAGGGAAAAAACAGACTGCTTATTTTTTAAATGCTAATTTGACGTCCTTCTCCAAACCCAATTCTTTTCAACAATAATTTCCTTTTTTTATAAAAAAAAAATTTTTTTTAGAGATAGGGTCTCACTATGTCACCCAAGCTAGAAAGCAGTGGTACGATGATGCTCACTGCAACCTTGACCTGAGTGCAAGTGATCCTCCTGCCTCAGACTCCCAAGTGGTTGAGGCAAACCACCGCACTTGGCTAATTTTTTAATTTTTTGTAGAGACAGGGTCTTATTATGTTGCCCAGGCTTGCCTTGAACTCCTGGCCTTAAGCAATCCTTCCGTCTCGGTCTTCCAAAGTTCTGGGATGAAAGGTGTGAGCCACCATGCCCAGCCAACAATCATTTCTTAAGCACCTGTCTGAGTACCAGGCAGAGATGCTGAGAAAGTCATAATCCTCTCTCTGAATTCACAGTCTAGTGAAGGAGAGAGACAGAAAACCCAGCAGTTATGACTCAGTTTGAGAAGGACAGAACTAAAGGTGAGTACAGATCAGTACACAGAAGAGGATTAATGGTAGATCTGAGAGGGGAACAAAAAAGCCTCCATGACAAAGACAGCCCCTGACCTAAGTTTTAAACAATGAAAAAGGATTGCAAGAGAGAAGGAAAGAAACAGCAAGCCTTCTCAGGTAGCGCAGATCCAGAGAGTGAGAGGCAACGGAAGCGGTAAATTGACTTTTGTAAAGATTAACCTGAAGAAGCTTCAAGAAAGGAATATATATGTTCAAAGCCCAAGCCCACTGTTGGTTGGAGAACCTGATAGGTAGAAGCAAAGGTAAAAAATGACTTCCAACATCTTCCTAGAACTCTATGAAAGCATATTCCTGTTCCCAGAGCAAAAGCATTTCATTGGCAGAGTGGAGGCCAGAGATTGCATCAAAAGTACAAATTAACATTTGTTTGAAAACCCAGACGCCACTGTTCCAAACACAGGACTATACCATGTCACTAGCATAATCTCAGTACTAAAGGTTTATCAGCCAAACTAATTGGCTGAATTGTAATTACTCAATAATGCCTTAAAAAGATCAAGCTAATCTCTTTTCTTAGAGTCATCAAGTGGGAGAGACGTCAGCCCCAATGGGAAGCTTTCTGAATGAACTTGGATCACGTGAAATGGAAACTCAGAAAAGAATGAATACCTCTGATCATCATCTTCACAGCAAGACCGCAGTGCTCCGTTCTCTGGCATAGACAGCTGCACTAAAGCCCACACAGGTTGCTTAAGTCTCAGCCTAGCTACAAAACACCTGCCTCACCGGGTTCCCTTTGTCCATTTCCCTCTCAGCATTAGACACACGCATTTCAAACTGAATCCTGCTACAGCTTAAACCTGATCACATGACTGTGATTATTTTTTGGATTTCTCCCTAGCTGTAGAAACATAATAATGCTGGGGCTAGCATTTTCCTACTGACGACCTGAAATGTAAATCAGATACCCAGCAGTCCTGGTCCTGCAAGATTATGTTGCAAGCAAGGCACATTCTGAATTTTCCTTTTTCTGTTTCTCAGCACCTGGCTCCTTCCAGCTGCCTTTGAAGAAACTATCACTGAGCTGGTGGCACCCAGCACTGAAATGTGCCTGCTCATTCTTTGGTTCTATGCTCTACTACTGGGTCCACTAGATGTCAGGAACATTTGACAAAGTTGATTATTGTGTGCAGGCAGAAAGGCTGGACAGAGACTCCCAGAAAACATAATTGTTTCTTTTTTTTTTAGTTGGAGTCTCACTCTGTCACCTTGGCTATAGTGCAATGGCGTGCTCACAGCTACTGCAGTCTTGACCTGCTGGGCTCAGGTAATCCTTCTGCCTCAGCCTTCCAAGTAGCTGGAACTACAGGCACACACCACCATGTCCGGCTAGTTTTTTGGTTTATTATAGAGATGAGGTCTCGCCAAGTTGCCCAGACTGGTCTCCAACCCACGGACTCAGGCAATTCTCTCACCTTGACCTCCCAAAGTGCTGGGATTATAGGTGTGAGCCACTGCACCCAGACTCATAATCTTTTCAATTATACTTTCTGTGTGAGATACACACACATCCATCTTGCCATCCCAGCATATCTGATTCTCCTGGCTACCACAGGAAGAGGAAGAGCATTTTAAACCTCTCAGATTATACAGCATAGAATTGCTTCTTTGTATTTTTTTAGACTGGGTGTCACTATGCTGCCCAGGTTGGGCTCAATCTCCTGGGCTTAAGCAGTCTTCCCACTGCAGACTTCCAAGTAGCTGAAACTACAGGCATGTGCCACTGTGCTGGTTAGAATTGCTTTTTTCAAAGATAGGAACTGGATATGAGGGTTTTGTTTGTTTGCTTGTTTTGAGTCAAAGTCTAACTGTCACCTAGGCCGGAGTGCAGTGGCATAGTCATGGCTTACTACAGCCTCGACCTGTTGGGCTCAGGAGATCCTTCCGCCTCAGCCTTCCACATAGTTGGGACTAGAGGTGTGTGCCACCATGCCCAGAAAATTTTTTTGATTTACTGTAAAGTTATGGTCTTGCCAAGTTGCCTAGGCTGGTCTTAAACCCCTGGGCTCAGGCAATCCTCTCACCTCCACCTCCCAAGATGTTGGGATTACAGATGTGAGCCACTGTACCTTACTGAAGCTGTTTAGTAAAAAGTGAAAATTCTAAGCAGACTCAAAGCATGAAAACAAATGGGCGAAATAATTCATAACATGTTATTGTTCATTTTTAGCACAGGGTCAACAATTGGTGTTTGCAACACCTTTTGCAAAGTCAAAGTGACATTGGATGAGAACTCTTATTAACTGTTGAGCTTCCATGATAATTTGAAGGACACAGCTTGTCACTCTGGTTAGATAATCTAAAATGTCAGCCAGCAGTCACTCTTGAACTTACAGGAAATTCATCAGTTCCAACAGACAGCAGTATAATTGCACTCACTGGGTGGTTTGTTTGCTTGTGTTGACAGAAGGCAATCACAATCTGAGCCCACTTAAGATTGCGTAAGTAGAAGCGTAAACAACTGATGCATCCACAGAAAGAAATTTGTGCAAGATATGGCTGAATGAAACAGTATTGTGATTCATTGTTTTTCTGTAAATTCATGACAATTAAATAGGTATAATATTTCAAAAAAGATCTGAATGTCCAAATCATCACAAATATAACTTTCTGGTTCAGAACCACTTGAAGAATTCACTTTCTTGAGATAAGCAAAGCAGTTTGGTAGAAGAACCATTACATCTGCAGGAAAAAGTTTACTGGTGTCAAGAACTCTGCTACTGGCATGTCATATCTCGAATTCAAATGATTCATACTTCAGATTCATACTGACCTACAGAGAGAACCAGGATCTTCATTTTGCAGAAAGAAGACAAGGTGACCTTTTAAGCCTAAACTAGCATTTGGGAGTGCAACAGCCAGCATTATAGGAATCTATTTTCTTTCTTTTTTTTTTTTTTTTTTTTTTTTTTTTTTAAGTATCAATATTTCCCCCGACTAGAGTGCAGTGGCCGCGCCCGGCCCCCCCAGCCAAGACCGGGGGGGGGACGGCCAACCTTCCCCCACCGCCATAAGAGTAGCTGGAACAAACCGCCCGAGCGAAC
>CAUYQG010144172.1:0-15721 GCA_963574415.1 Tarsius wallacei | reverse complement strand
AGTTTTTTACAAAAAACAGCATGACTTATATGTCCCCACCTTCCCTATTCATCTGATCTCACCCTGAGCTACTTTGTGTTTGCTTATTTGTTTCCCTGATGAAAAAGGTCCTCAAAGGGAGATATTTTGCCAATGAGGAAGGGTGAAACAAAAAAATGACAGAAGCACTAAAAGGCATCAAAACTGACGAGTTCAAAAACAATTTTGAGCATCAAAACTGACGAGTTCAAAAACAATTTTGAGCAGTGGAAAAAGCATCTCAATTGGTGTATTGCATTAAACAAAGAGTACTTTGAAGGTGACTGAAGTTTAAACAAGTAAGAATAAATACAAAATTTTGTATAAATACATCTATTTCTGGGGGGCTGTCTCCCCTAATATAGCATGTTCTGAACTTTATAACATTATGACAAGTTATATATATTAATATAAATTTCTTTCATCAAGGAAGGAAAGGAAGAAAAAAGAGAAAGAAAAAAACAAAAACAAAAAGAGAGAAACAAAGTGGAGAGAAAAGAAAGAGAGAGAAAGAAAGGAAAGGGAAGTAAGGAAAGGAAATAAATAAATAAATAAGGGAAGAAGGAAAAGAAAGACATTTTAATTCCAAGCAGACTTCTTTGCCATGTGCCTTTTTCTTATTCTTTTATTTTAATTATGCTTCAGCTTTGGACAGCTTCTTTTGTTCAATGAAATAAATTAAATAGTTTTATTTTGCCTCTAAGGGGAAAATTTGTAAAAAGCAATAGAGCTTCATATATTATGTGCTAAATCCTATACAAATTGCATCTCAGGCTCATTTACCCACTATATTCTTGTGAAAACTGCACTCTGAGTACACACTCACTTGACACACAGAATTCTGAAGTTTTTGCATCATACTTTGGAAGGAGAATAGTTTAAAACTATTTTAAGTGATCATAGTTCTTGCAAACGAGTTGCCCATGACAGCTTTTCTATCACCAAAACTTTGCTGCTATATAAAATATCAGGGCCAACTCCTGACGGTCCTTCTTTAAGGAATACAGACGAGAAGTGGATCGAAAATAATCATGCATTCAGGACATCACATGTATGATTGTTTTTATTGTTGTTAGTACACTGGGCACACAGCCAAACTTAATGGGCAATTCATTTGAAGTTTGGAACTTTCAGCAGGAAGGAAAGGAAGTTAATTGATTTATGCTAACACAGATAAAGGGGCTTTTGTATAGTTGAGAATTGGCTAAAGTAAATTTGTCTAAGTATGATTCTAACCAGGAAAGACATTCAATACTAAATGTCAGGGTGAGATTTTTAATGTGAACTAAAATAAATGCTTCATACTTCAGCATAACATAGGGTATATGGTAAAAAGAGCACTTGGTAAAAAGTCAGAAATCTAAAATTTCATTCTACTGTTTACTAATCATATGACTTGGAGAAGGTTATTTTCATACTTTGGATGGAGTAATCATATTTAATCTATTTAATTTATAGTTTTCTAATGTAACTGAGTTCATGACTGAGCACATACTTAGAAAATTATGTACACACATTATGATTAAAAATGTACTAAATGAGTTCCCCAAGAGCATATCATTAATAATCTACTAAAGGTAAAAAAAGGTTGAACTATTCTGTACATCAATAGGACACAAAGGTTGCTGAAGTGTTTCCACGGGTGTCTAAGCAGGTAAAAGGGAGTCAAGAGATATATAAATCATCTCCTACCTACAACTGTCACTGTTTCTTCTCATGTTGACTTCTGAGCTGGAAAGGTTGCCTCATCTCTGAGTTAAGCTTGGCTCTCAAAGACATAAGACAGATGAAAAAGGTTATCAGCAGCTAGTTTGAGGAGGCTGGTTTATAACTTCTCAGTGTACAACAGGATTTTTTAAATTCAAAATTCCACTATAAATCTGGACAGATGTATTTTGTATAACTCCCATTTTTCTCATATAACTTCTATTTTGAGAATATATATGGAACGGGGAAGTGAGCTTTAGAAATACCATTTCATATCGTATTGTGGCCATTTGTACCCCAATGGGAGGAAAGGACAGAATACATGCTAAAACCAAAGCTGTAGAAAATTCAGTGTCTTGGCCAGAAGCTAAAATACTCTCCTCCATATAGTAATCACAAATCTTTTCTGATGGGGACTGGGCTATAGAAAATGGAAACTCTTACTCTTAAAAGACCATATGAATAAAGTGTTATCTTTCCAGCTGAGGTTAGAGTTGTTTGTGACCTTAGAGCTGGCAGCAATGGAAAAATCATGTCGAGTTTTAATATGCTACTCACATGGTAGTCTTTCCAAAGGAATAAATGCACATATGATTCTGATGACCTCATATGAGATATAAAGGTGTTATATTATAGTGGGAGACCGGCAAGCCTTTACTTGAAAACGTTTTCATGCAGCATGCTAAAGATATTGCCCACACCACATAAATTATACAGGGTTTCCCAAACATATAGCTGCTTCATTTTAACTACAACTAAAGCCAGCAAGGCTGCAGAATTTTGGCTGTTTTGACCTCAGATAGCAACAAAATGAGGCTTGAATATTGACTTTGCAAGAAAGAAAACAGGAAGTATTTTTCCGTGAGATTATCCTCAAGGGATATTAAATAGTAAAGAAGCAACACATACACACACATTTAAACTGCATCTGTAAATAAAAGGTTCCTCTGTGATTAAATAAGCAGATGACTAAGTATTTGTGAAACCTACAGCAGATGCATGTAACAGAGTCAATAAACACAAAGAAAATTAATCAGAATGGAATACCAATAAGCCAAGATAGGCTTGTGTAGCCTACACATAAGTCGTAGTGAAACTCTGGAAGCATTTATCTTTCTTTTGATTAATTTTTGCCTAGCAGTGCATTTTATTTCATTTTATTTTATTTATTTATTTTTGAGTTGGAGTCTCACTCTGTCACCTAGGCTGGAGTGCAGTGACATGCTCATAGCCACCACAGCCTCAGTCTGCTGGGCTCAAGTGATCCGTCCACCTCAGCCTTCCAAGTAGCTGGAACCACAGGCATGTGACACCAAACCTGGTTAATTTTTATTAATTTATATATTGTCGAGACGAGGTCTCACTATGTTTCTCAGACTGTTCTTGAATCCCTGAACTGAGGCAATCCTCTCACCTCCCAAAGTGCTGAGATTACAGGCATGAGCCACCACACCCAGCAAATTGTGCATTTTAAAAATGACCCCTGAAAGTCATTTCTTGAGGTAAAAGTCAGAATCCTGAAATTCATATTCCAACTTTAAGAAAAATAGCTTTCCTAAAATTTTAAACAAAATAAAATAATTTTGAAAAGTAAAATGACTATTATATGCATATAATATGTACAAAAACACATGGATTTTTGCCAAAATATTGAAAAGTCATCATGTACTTCCTCACAAGTGGTCGGTTAATTGACACAGACATTTTAATGGAGTTGCATAACTACTCATGGACACATCTCAAATGTTTGACTTTTGACAGTTTGACCCTTGTGTTACCAATGGTCAATGTTATAATCAAGATACCTTGACCATTGTTATAATAAATGCGATAACATAAGAAAAGTTTTTAACCAAACCCATATCCTTGTGAAGAATATAGCTCTGTTACCAATAAAAGTCAGTTAAATAATTTTAATGCCTGTGGAAAATGATGACTATCATAATTTTCAAGAAATATTTTTTAATGAATAGTTCCACGAGAACAGCTTTGAAGTATTTACATTGTGCCAGTAAACTTCACACTTTTTTCTCTGTTAACTTCAGTCTGGAGAGTGGGGAAAAACTGTGAAACATACACCCTTTTACTATATTTGAAACATAATTTGTTTTAAGCCAAGAAAGAATAATGCATTTACTTTTACATTGTGCTGCTTTTTTGTTTTTTAGCCAGTGTTAGCCAATGAGAAGAACACTGGGCAGTATAATTGGAAGACCTCGTTTTTATTCTTAGTTCTCCCATGTTGGCTTTGCTGTGTCTATTCACCTGATGTTTCTGAGTTTCAGTTCTTTCCTCTCTTACCTGTGTTCTTGAACTCACATTCTCCCCTCTTTTGGGGACTTAGACCATTAACTATGCTGTCTCTCACTTTTATCTTCAAAATATCTCTCTACTGGTTTTCTTCCATGTGTGTTCATAAATATGTTCCCTATGCTGAAAACACACACATGCATACACACATATGTACACACACAAACTAACAAACTTTTCCTTGATATTGTCTTCTCATTACCTGTAATCCTGTCTCCGTATATATTAAGAATCTCTGATTTTTCAGGCCCTCACAAACTATTTTTGCATTATACTACAATATTAAATATCTTCATATGTGATGATTCTGAATTCTATTCCAAGGTAAATATCCCAGAAAAACTTTCACACATGCAACAGATGATATACAAAAATGTTTAGAGATGTATTGTTTGTAAAGCAAAATTCTGGAAATGATTTAAATGTCTGAGAGATGGATAAATAAGTTGTGATATATGTTATATTAGAAAACTATACAATAATGTAAATGTATTTGAGCTATAAAAATCAACATGGATGACTTTTCAAATATCATGTTGAGTGAAAAAAGAAAATCATAAAATAACATGTAAAATAGTTTCATTTACACAACTTTTTAAAAACTAACAAAATTTAACAATATATGAATTAAAGACATATACACATATCAATGATATAGATAAGAACAAGTAAACAATATAAAAATATAGCAGTAGTTATTTATTAAATATATGTTTACTATATAGTGTGAATATATACAGAATTTTTTTCACTATATTGATGAAAGGAGAAGGAATGCACAGAAAGAGTAACACAAACGTCTTCACAGTTACTGGTAATATTTTAACTTTCTAATGAAATGATAAATCCATGAAAGTTGTATTTAACCTTTCATAGGTATATTACAATTTTAAAAGTTTATGCTTGCTTATGTTTCTATCCCTTTACATATTCCTCAACCAGTAATATTCTCTTTTCTTATTGTTTTCTTCTCCTTACTATTATTTTGGTAGAAATACAACATGAGATCTGCTCTTGTGACAGAATTTTAACTGTACAATACAGTATAATTGACTGTAGGCACAGTTCAACAGGTACAAAGTTTCAGTTATGCAGTCAGTAATATTCTTTCTTTTTTCTGACACCCCCAACTAATTTTTGTCTGACTAAATTATAAATTATGCCCATGTATATCCAGTTTCCTTTTAGTTGTCCCTGCCTTAGAAAGGTCTTCTTTGACCCACAGTAGGTCAGCTCTATTGCCTAGATCATCTTGTGTTTAGCTGTTCTTAACACTCAGCTACACTGTTAAATGTCTGTTTTCCACACCAGATCCTAAGCTCCACTGGGGAACATAGTGCCCTCCATAGACTCTGAAACAAACATGGAGATCAATAATCATTTCTTGAATTAAACTATTCTTTTTCTGGCCAAACATCTTCTGAGAACAGTTTATAATCACCGTAAAGCCTTCCTAAGTTCAAATGTACTCTTCATTCTTCTAAAATATGACTTCTGCCCCCACAAATCTGTTGTATTTGCTTTCAGAGAAGTCACCAGTGACCTCGTAATTGCCTTTAGTTGTTGTAAGTCCTTAACCAATTTGACCTCTCTGAGATATTTGATACTCCTAAAGAGAACATTCGGTCATTTGTTTAACATTTATTGAGTGTTTTCTGTGTGTGTCAGAAAACGTGAAAATGCTTCCTCTAGATTTCATCACATTTCTTTCACCAAGCTCCCCTTCTTCTCCAACTTTTCTTCCTGTTTTCCTCAAACCCCACTTTGCTTTCTGTTGCTAGTACTTGATTGTTTTCTTCCCTCATAGCCTAGTCTTGCACACCAATGAGTTTCCCTTAACTAAACTGATCATCATCCTGCACGTCATCTCTTAAACTACTACAACATCCTTCTTACAGCTTGTTCCCTGCCTTCAGTCACTCCCATGCCAAGGCATTTCCCATCCTTACCTTTCTTTAAAAAGAAAATCCACTGCAATTCCCTGCTTTTAAATGTGTAGTGCCCTCTTATTGGTCACATGATACAACTTCAATTAATTAGCCCAAATCACATGGCTTTTTACAATAGCTGCCAAACTCCCTCTAAACTCTTGCCTCCAGGTTTACAGGTATTCTTTGTTGTACCCTATCCTCTAACCAAACTCAATCATATGACTTTTTAAAAATACGTCCTACATTCACTTACAGGCAGGCTTCTATTCATGTTACACCTTGTGCTAAAAGTGCTTATGCTATTGTGTTCCTTCAAGAAATTTCAACATCAAAGATCTTATACTGGGACAAGAGAGTATCAGGAAACCATCTAAGAATCTGATAAAAAAAATATATTGAACCAAGCCTTCTGTCAGATAAATTCACACCTGCAAATACAATTTTCCATAAAACTACATAGAATTTGCTCTTATTCATTTTTCAGAGCTGATTGTGAAAATTCTATGTAAATGGCGAGCACTTTCTTCCTTCCACCTGAGACAGAAAAATATTGCTATACACTTTATATTGAGACCTCAGGTGGAATAGCTTACAAATAATTTTGAATAAATTGGCAATTTTATCATATTGTTCATGCTTCAAATCAGATGATGTAGTCTATACTCAGTCTGCAATATATTGAACTCTTGAGTCTTCCATGAAATTATACAAACATTCCCCAAAGTCAAAATAGAGATCATTACCTGAGACAAACAGAAACATACGAGATTATGGAAAGCTAGTGTATTTAAGAGGACACAGTTTTTATGTCATCATCTCCCAACAACAGTCTAGTATCTTGTTCAACAATTAGCCATTCTACAAACATTTCTTAAACCTTCCTCCGTGTTTGCATTAAACTATATACCAGGGTACACAGAAGAATGAAAATGGTCTTTAATCTTGAGGCTTAATTATTTGGAAGATTAGAGCATTCCTTTTATCTATTTCCTCATGAGATGCATGAGTAAATGATTTATTCCTCACAATTATACATATATGTTGAACAGAGTTTAAAAAGACAGGCAGGGGCTACATATACTTTGAAATCTGAGCATCAATGCCATCAACTCTGATTCCTTTTTTGAGGTTAGAAAACAGATATCACAGAAAAAACAACAAATATATTTTACTTTTTCAATAAAAGTGCATCATGAAAATCAATCTTATACATAAGAGCTTCTAATTATGATTTCACAGCACTGAGTATCATGAGGTCTATAAAAGCTGAATAATAGGGCAAAAAATATATTAACTGGTTTCAAGTGAAGGCAAGTGTGTCATTCTGAGCTGCCCAGGCAGTCCTGCTTTCTGAGGTATTCTGTTGCAGCAGTTTGGAGAGTTATTCTCACACCTTAGGTGCTGAGAACATTTTGGAAAAAATGTACTCACCACTGAGTAATTAAACCACTGAACCTTTTCCTATATATAAGAGGAAAATACGTTCACTGAAACCGAAGTTTGAAATTTATGGTTTTTTATACTGGATTTTATATTGTTATTGATATTTTGCATGATAAGGCAAAAAAAGATAGATGCATAAAAATATAAAAAGTGAAATTGGGAAAAAAATAAAAGAGCTATGAAATAGAAGCTAAAAAGCATATGTGGCATTCTTGAGCTGTTTTCAAATGATTATTTTGTATTTAATGCAATTTGATATTTTTGAAAGTTTTTTCTTTCCATTTTATTATGACCTAAATGTGATGAACAACTTGTTTGCAACCACACCTACCACTGCAGAGGAAACACTATGAATTGGTATAAGTCTCTGTGTGCATATAGCCATAAAACTCAAAGGGCTAATTTCTTGGGTGACTACTATTTGTTAAAAAAAAAAATCCCCTGGATATTATCATGTCTAAGTTTTTCTTCAGAAAAAACTAAATATTACCTAAGTACATGGGTTTTGGTTATATTACATATATCATAAATAAAAATAAACAAGTAAAATGTAATTTAATTATATTTTGAATGTTTATGAAGCCTTTGAATTTAGAACAACATGCAGTTTTGTTCACTCATTTAACTTTTAGAATCCTTTAACTGTGAGACTTAAATCTCTACCAGTGAAGAAAGCAAGTCTTGAAAGAATTGAACAAATGGTTCACAATCAGATATTTCCTAAGCATTAGATATAGGACCTTACTAGATAAATCCAGGATTCATAACTCATGTAACGTAATGACTACCTGAGAATCTCATCAGGAATGGGAAAGGCATTAGTCCCTTAAAATAAAAAAGTCAACATAAACAATCTTTGCCTAAAGAGCATGATACACTACGTGTTATCGTTTTAGTTTCTTGTAGGTATAATATTGTTCCCAGTAAATCTTAATAAATACAGATTCATAAATAAAGAACAGACATTCCTTTAGCTAACATTTTTCAATAGAATGTCAATTAAGAACGGGGAAGCAAAAAACTAAATTTAGCAAGATTTTGTCATTCCCTTGAGTAACATTAAACCGAAGATACAGACTCTGAATTTGATCACCTAACAAATAGTTCTCTTACCTAAAAGACACATGGTCTGAATCAGTAGCTCTTAATACACATGACTTAGAAGACCCATGAGACCATTCAAGCTGGCATGTTATCTCACAGCAGCTTCACAGTCAGTCTTACCCATTACATTATGCTAGGACCAAAATTCTCCCTACACTCAGGCAGTTAGCACTCTGCCTGAACATCAAAGTTACTTATTTGAGAAAGAAATCTGGAGTTTACCTATCAGAGATGTTGAGCGGCTATTCTTCCTCCTTCTCTTTTTATAGCTTTCTTCACAACATAAAAATATGCAAAATCAGTGTATGGGGACATTTACCTATATTATGATAGATGTTCCTAACGGTCGCAATCAAAAGAGCCTCTAATAAACTCTAAGAGTACAAATGTTGACAGAAAATGCATAAATTAGACCCTAGGTTTACAGGTAGAAAAATAGGAGAACTAGAAACACGATGTGTTTTCTTGTTTGAAAAGTAGATCACTGTATCTCTATACAGAGTGCTACAAAAAAACAGGGATTAATATAAGTAGGTATGAGTTTACTAACCCAGTTTTTCTTAAAATGCAATGTGAATTGATGAGTGAATTTAGAGGTTAAATCATGAGTTTAGCAGAAGGTGAAAAACATTTTGAAAAGATGTTTATGTAAACAGAATTGTGCATTTAGCAAAGTGGTTGTCATTTAATGGATATAAGGCAATAATTATTGAATAATCTGGGAAAAATATTTTTCTGTAGAAATGTTTAACAATTATGAGAATGATGCTGATAAGTTATTTCAATTTAATCCATCACATTTATTGTTGTGCATGGCAAAAATTCAAAATTAGATATCAACTAGTGAGTTTTTTGTTTTGTTTTGTTTTTGTTTTTGAGTTGGAAGTCTCACTCTGTCGCCCAGACTGGAGTGCAGTGGCACCCTCCCGGCCATGGCAGCCTCGACCTGCTGGGCTCTGGCGATCCTTCCGCCTCAGCCTTCCAAGTAGCTGGAACTACAGGCGCGTGCAACCACTCCCGGTTAATTTTTTGATTTATTGTAGAGATGCGGTCTCGCCAATTTGCCCAGGTGGGTCTCGAACCTACGGCAATCCACTCACCTCAGCCTCCCAAAGCGCGGGATTACAGGCTGAGCCACCGAGCCCGGCTAGCTAGTGAGTTTTTAAAGGAAATTGCATTCCGACATTTTCATTTCTTGGAGGAATGAATTTTGGTCATAACTGCAAGACATTAGTAGCAGATAACAAAAAAAATCTGATATTCTGGGACTAGGTAAAATGGTTACTGGAAATACTGAATTTTAAAAATACATGTATGCTATTCAGTTATATATATTATGCAGTTTATTATAATGTAACATATAATTCTATATTATTTAACACATTTATTATGTTAAATGTATAATCAGTGAAAGTTACTTTTGCAAAATATTTTTGCTTTAGTGGCAAGATGAGATTTTAAACAAAATTATAGCAAGGTAATTATTACTTGAAGAAAATTCATTTTACGTAAAAAATACAGGTCAACATATAAAAATCTGTATTATTAATTTCTTGTCATAATTTTTACAGAAAATCGCTATTTTAATATTTCTGCTTACAACTATTATTTTCTGTGAGCCCTCCCTGATATATTTTTACATGTAAGGTGTGTTTAAAACTCTATTAAAGAAGTTAGTCATTTATAGATAACCCATTGACTAAATGCGTTTTCAATCAACAGACTGAAGTGGTTGCTGCTTGAAACAGAATTGTAAATTGAATCTATTCATGAAAATGTGCTTTCTGTTGACTGGTACTTAGAGAACATGATAATTTAGCTTTAATTCAGAAACTATAGGTAGGGTCTCAAAACTCTACTTGAAATATGTTTTATTAGTCTTTTTCACAAGGGAGCCAAACTGCTGCTTCCTCATAACTGCCGTGCAATTTTCAGGGATTACTTTAAGTGTGAATTGTCAAGTATTTCTTCCAGCTGCCTCCTGTCAGGCTATAATCCCACACTGAGTCTTGTCAGAGGTCACTGAGCTCTTGACTAATGCACTTCGTTAGGAGAGGAAAGCATAATGTCTCTAGCACCTAAATGGAAGAAGACATACAGCAGAACTAAGTACTTTATAGAAATCACACTAAACTTTAAATCCATAAAATTTTAAAAGTTGCTTTCAGTATGTTTCTAATTACTAAAAAGAAAAGTTACTGTACCAAATGTTTACAATCAGTTGGCATTGTATTTTATATCTAATTTATTTTTTATAAAATTAAGCTATTAACAATGATAGGTAAATTATTAATAAGAAAAACAATCCAAAGAACCCATTCTTTTTTCACAATTGTTCCTTTTAACCATTTTTGTTTTAAAATTTTCACTTTTCTCTACTAGTTAGTGTATTATTACTTTATTTCAATTCTTAAACTCTACATTGAAAAGCTTTATAATGAAGGGGGAAGTTTGCAATTATAGAAACTGGTAAAAGTTTAAATTTGAAACATTTATCTATAAAATTCTTTAATATAGGACATTTGGTTGCCTCAACATGATTATTATATTTTAAAATGCGCCCATTATTTTGCAATAGACTGTTGAAGAGTTGCTCTTTAAGCAAACTCCTACATATCTGTTCTATTTTTATAATTATTGTCCTTGGTACTGACATTTACATTATTGTGTTTTAATCTTATTTTTAAAATCTTGGAATATTATTCTCTAGTCAGAAAGATATTAGTGTGCATTATAAAACATGCTAAAACATTTGTATTTCCACTGTCAAATTTAAAGTCGACAAAAAGTAGGGAAAAATATAAGTCTACAAAATCATTTCATATAGAATAAGATAAGTTTTATTTCAATGTAAGGATTATTTTTAGAAAAGAATCAAAACTTTTGACTATTCCTGTCAAAAGTGCAAAATTAAATTACATAGTAGCCGGGCTTGGTGGCTCAGCCTGTAATCCCAGCGCTTTGGGAGGCTGAGGTGAGTGGATTGCCTGAGCCTGCGGGTTCGAGACCCGCCTGGGCAACTTGGTGAGCCCTCATCTCTACAATAAATCAAAAATTAGCCAGGTGTGGTAGCGCGCGCCTGTAGTTCCAGCTACTTGGAAGGCTGAGGCGGAAGGATCGCCGGAGGCCAGCAGGTTGAGGCTGCGGTGGCCGGGCCGGCCACTGCACTCCAGTCTGGGTGACAGAGTGAGACTCCAACTCAAAAAAAAAAAAAAAAAATTACATAGTCAAGAAGTGTAAAATGAAATAACTAACTACCATACTCTCACCACTGACAGATTATCATTTTGAGTAAATTATATTTCCTTTCGTAGAGGATTTATTTTAATATTAGTTAAAAATATCGTTTAGGGCAACCCCTTCGGGTTCCCTCCCACAGTGAGAGCTTCTCTGTCCCCTCAATAAATCCTGCTTTCTCAAAAATAAATGTCATTTGGAAAAAAGATAAGCTACATTAAAACCTGTTGCAAAATTTAAAGAAGCTATATAAATATATATATATATATTGCTTCTATAACATATATATATGTTAATGTCTTGCTTGCTCACCTGAAATGTCTGAATGCTTTTCTTGAAAGAATTAACTGCCACTAAATACATTTTTATAACGCTTATTTTTATCTTTGTTTGTATTCATCATCTCATAGAAATGCTGTTCTTTTATTCTCCTCCTATTTCTCTCTATATATTCTCTAAACCAGGAGCCAATTCAACAACTCATGAACATTAAACTATACATCAGGAATATAATTTACTATGTAGCATTAGTAAAAATTGTGGCACAGTCTCACCAATATTCATTACATACTTTCAAAGAAACCCAGAGGGGTGCAATTATTCCTCAGTTTAAAAAGTCATTTATCAAATCAGAGCTTAGAGTAAGATCCACTAGTTTCTTATAATTACTTGAGGCTCTTTGGTATACAGAAAGTCATAAACTGATATCACTGAGTTTTCCAAAAGGCATTTTATTTCCAAAATGTTTTAGATACCCATAAGGTACACACACAGAAAATTATTTTCTGCCATTTTGATATGGTCTTTCAATGTTTTTCTCACCATAGTTTGCAGTCACCCCCTGCATCTCCATGGCAGTGGAACTGAATAACATTTTTTACAAAAATCCCGAGGCTTCAAATTAGGGATCAGGAGTAAGCTCTTCTCAACAGAGAGCTCATGGGCCTGGAATGTAATTAAAGTTCTTCTACTGATCTAAAATGTTCTCAGTTTTCCTTCTTTTACCTACACCTAGGAATTCCCTTAAAATTAAATAATTAATTTTAAGAACTTCTATATCCAACATAACATTTAAAATTAAATATGTCCACAGTTAGAATAGATAAATTTGAAAATATAGAAAGTGAAATGTAATGCATTATTGAAATACTTTAAAAGGACAGTGTCGCGATGGATCTGTGTACAGATACAAGACTATAAACTTTCCAATGCATATCAGGTGCAGCCCAAGAAATTTCTGAATTCATGGTAAGGTAGTTCCCTATTTCCCTTGGTATTCATTTGCATTGAAATAAAGCAGAGAGATCATTTATTAGTTACCCTAAATATAAACAAACCATTTATATTATTAAATTCAAGTAAAGAAATTATAGTCTTAAAAGTGTTTTCTATCTTCTTAATTAATATACTCTTATGATAAAAGCAAATAAAGGATAAAAAAATGTGCTGTGAGGGTTGAGAACACTGGATAACTGTCATAGTAGCAAGGAACACTTGAAGGCCAGCAAAACAGAAATTAAAGATTTTTTCCAGCATTTGAATGGCTATTACATAGAAAACATGGGTTTTTTTTTTCTGTCTTGCACCACCATGTAGAACTAGTAGTACTAACGAGTAGAAGTCAGAGAAACACACATTTTGTTTCAATTCTGAATATCTGAATTATCTAACAAAGAGAAAGGAATCCCCAAAAAATAGTGAAGTGGTCTCTGGGATGGTTCAAGGAAATGTTAAATAACAGTCAATCATAAATTCACAGAATAATTTTCGCAAGGAGAAAGAGCTTGAATCATATAACTTATAGGACATTTTGCAACCTTAAAATCTCTTGCTTTTATGTTGAAATTATGAAAAGTAAAAACTTTGAGCTGGAAATATAAGTTTCTGTAGAATGGTTCTGTGCCTGCTGACTGAAGTTTGAATTAATCAAAGGCAGAGACATAAATCATTGCAATTAAATTTGAAGTACATCACAAGAATAAAGAAAAACCTTTCAAAACAAATGTTTTAAAAACTGGAAAATCAAATGTATATTTTGACCTTTAAAAATAGCACTTGCAATCGGGCTCGGTGGCTCAGCCTGTAATCCCAGCACTTTGGGACGTGGAAGCGAGTGGATTGCCTGAGCCCATGGGTTCAAGAACAGCCCAGGCAACTTGGCAAGACCTGGTCTCTAAAATAAATTTTTTAAAAAAAATTAGCCAGGCGTGGTAGCGCGCGCCTATAGTTCTGGCTACTTGAAAGACTGAGGCGGAAGGATCGCTGGAGTCCCGCTGGTCTACTACGCTGGGGTGACCCTGAGTGTACCACTGTCCAGCCTGGGCGACTGAGTGAGATTCCAACTTAAACAAACAAAAACTCTTGCTGGTTCATTCTCTCTCTCTCTCTCTCTCTCTCTCTCTCTCTCTCTCTCTCTCTCTCTCTCTGTTGTTTTTGTTGCTTGTTTGTTTTTCTTGTTTTTCCACAACAGTATAGGGAAATACAAAATAAGCCTGGAGTAATTTTTGTCTA
The DNA here is from genome assembly GCA_963574415.1 of Tarsius wallacei. Classification (NCBI taxonomy): domain Eukaryota; kingdom Metazoa; phylum Chordata; class Mammalia; order Primates; family Tarsiidae; genus Tarsius; species Tarsius wallacei. The sequence goes on along the minus strand of CAUYQG010144172.1, from coordinate 1,460 downwards.
GCAGAAAGTAGGATGTTGTCCATGAATGATAAGAGCATGTCAAAAGTACACAGAAGCCAGGTTGAGGGGGACTCCCAGTGGCAAATCTGACAATATGAGCAAAAAATAATCAATGAAAATTTATTACCTATTGTAAAAAATAAGAAATCATGAGACTAAATTCATGTTAAGGCATGAGTTAATGAAAGTTTGTTGAGGAATGGGATATTGACTTAGAATATACAAAATACCTGTTTACTATAAGTACCCATTAGCTTTACAGTGAAGTCTACCTTTTTTGTGTGTGTGTGTGTTGGAGTCCCACTCTGTCGCCCAAACTGGAGTGCAGTGGCCGCCCCTGGCCACCGCAGCCTCGACCAGCTGGGCTCCGGCGATCCTTCCACCTCAGCCTTCGAAGTAGCTGGAACTATAGGCGTGCACTACCACGCCCAGCTAATTTTTTTGATTTACTGTAGAGACGAGGTCTCACCAAGTTGTCCAGGCGGGTCTCGAACCCGCGGGCTCAGGCAATTCACTCACCTCAGCCTCCCAAGGCGCGGGATTACAGGCTGAGCCACCAAGCCTGGCATCTACCTTTTTTTTTTTTAACTTAATTTTTTTTTATTCTAAAGATGTGGGTACAATTTAGGTATACAAATGATCATTATGCAGGTATCCTTGTTGATGAGGTGTGCCCCCCTTCCTCAGGTAGATTCCCACCACTGCAAATCTCACTTCCCGGCCTCCCTCCCGGCAGTTTCCCGCTACTGCTAATCCTTTTCTTATAGTATTTCGATAATTGTTCAATGTCTGCTTATGAGTGAGAACATGGGATACTCATGGATTTTTTGTTTTTGTTAAAGTTCACTCAGTGTTATGGACTCTAAGTCCATCCAACTACCTTAATCAAATAATAAAAATGAATAAAAAATTAGCCAAAATCTCATTTCAGCGAACAGAACTCAATCTGAAGAACACAATGATATGTCAGTGACACATAACTTGAATCTAAGCATTAGAAAATTTTGACAAACCAAATCTGAGAAGCATTCAACATTCTAAATGACTTGCAATATTCAAGTGTTATGATTAGGAACGTCAAGGAACAACTAAGAAATTGTTCCATATTGGAAAAGACTAAAGTAATATGAAAACCACACGTAACACTATTCTGAATTGGATTACTTTGCTATAATGAACATTACTGAGACATCTGGTGCAGTCTGAATGGAGACTGAGGATTAAATGTTAATAACGTTATCTAAGCCGGGCTCAGTGGCTCAGCCTGTAATCCCGCGCCTTGGGAGGCTGAGGTGAGTGGATTGCCTGAGCCCGAGGGTTCGAGACCCGCCTGGGCAGGCGAAACCTCATCTCTACAATAAATCAAAAAATTAGCCGGGCGTGGTAGCGCGCGCCTGTAGTTCCGGCTACTCGGAAGGCTGAGGCGGAAGGATCGCCGGAGCCCAGCAGGTCGAGGCTGC
>CAUYQG010144169.1:0-23222 GCA_963574415.1 Tarsius wallacei | reverse complement strand
AAAAATTTCATTTTCTAATTGCTTCTAGTGTATAACAATAATTTATTTTTTAATAATAATACTGTATCTTATAACTGTGCTAAATTCACATATTAGATCTGGTAGCTGATTTTGTTTCTGCTTTTAAGATTTCTTGGCTGGTCTGGTGGCTCAGCCTGTAATCCCAGCATTTTGGGAGGCTGAGGTGAGTGGATTGCCTGAGGCTACGGGTTCAAGATCCAACCAGGCAACTTGGTAAGACCTAGTCTCTATAATAAATCAAAAATTAGCTGGGTGTGGTAGCGCGTGACTGTAGTTCTGATTACTTGGAAGGCTGAGGCTGCAGTGGCCGGGAGTGTGCCACTGCACTCCAGTCTGGGCGACAGAATGAGACTCAAACTCAAACTCAAAAAAAAAAAAAAAAAAAAAGATTTCTTAGGGTTTTCTACATAGATGATTATTTTATCTACAAATAGAGTTTTAGTTTTACTTCTACCTTTCTACTCTGAATACGTGCTTTTCTTGTCTTATTGAACTGACTGGTACCTCCAACACAATGATCAAGAAAGATTGGAATTAAAGATGTAATGACTTAGCAATTATATCAATATTTCCACAGAAACAACTTTTGATTTCCTTGCCTTAGCTCTATTGTTTGTCTATTTCGACACTATTGCTTCTGATCTGTTTCCTTCTACTTTGGATTTAATTTGCTCTCCTTTTTCGAACTCCTTAAAAGGAAAGTTTAGACCAATGGTTGTTCACCCTTTTCTAATAGTAGGCTTTCAATCATAAATTTCCCTCTAAGTATTGCTTCTGCTGCATTTTATACATTTTGATTCGCTGTTTTTATTATCAGCTTGGAATATGTTCTGATTTCTCTGGACCCATAGATAATGTAAGACTGTTGCCTTATTTCCAAATATTTGAACAGTTTTTCTCATTTTTAATTTAATTCCAATGTGATGAGGAACCATATCCTGTTTGAGTCCAATCCTCTTAAACTGATTTATTGGAACTTATTTTAGAGTCAGTATATAATCTATCTTAGCAAATGTTCCATTTGATGTTGAAAGCAATGTGGACTCTGAAGTTATTAAGTGTAGGGTTCTGTAAGTGTCAATTAGACTGAGTTGGTTGACAGTGTTGTTCAAGAATTTAATAACCTTACTGATTTTCTATCTACTTGTTTTATCAAACACTGAAGAGTGTTGAAGTCTCAAACTATAACACTAAATTTATGTTCCTCCCTTTATGTCAGTTTTGCATCAGGTTTTGTGAAGCTCTTGTATGTCATTTTGATAACGAACTTTTTATCATTTTGAAATGTTCTTCTTTAATTTTGATGGTAAAACTTCTTACCATGCAGTCTACTTTGCCTGATATTTAGCTACCCTAGTGTTATGATTTTTCCTAGCAGGATATACATTTCTCCATTGTTTTACTTTTAAACTGTCTACACCCTTATATTTAACATGATTCTTATAAGCTGTATACAGTTGTGCTTTGCTTTTACATTAGAATGAATAACTGATTTAAGTCTAATGCAATTATTTAAGTGGTTGGGTTTAAGGGTTATCTCTTGCTATTGTGTTCTATATTTCCTGTTTATTCTTTGCCCATCTTCCTTCCTAACCTGCCTTCTTGTAGATTTACTTTTATCATCAGCCTTACTAACTGTACTCTTTTATTAGTTGCTGTATAATTCACAGTATGCCTCCATTCTCTGCATTTTTTGTGGTGTTTGCTCCCACGTTATAAGCCATGTAATGCACTGATATTATTTTTGCTTCACACAATTATGTTCTAAGGAAATTAAGGAGAAAAGCAAGATTTTCTGTGTACCCACATATTGACCATTTCTGGAGTTCTTCATTTCTTTGTACAAGTCTGGGTTTCCATATAGTATCCTTTTCCTTTAGCCTAAAGAGCATAGTATCCTTGATTTTTCTCATAGTTAAAATCTGCTTACAGTAAGTTCTCACAGCTCTATTTCACCTTGATTTTTGAAGTATACTTTAGCTGATTAGAGAATTCTAGGGCTTTTTTTCTTTCAGAAATGGTACACTGATGAGAGCAGTAATTCTTATGATTGTTGCTATGTAGTTTGAGGTTTTTTTTTTTTTTTTTGGTTGCTTTAAAAATTACTAGTTTTCTTAATTACCAGTAGCTAGTAAACTGGATTACTAGTTTTTTTTCTTTTTTTGTATTTGAGTTGGAGTTTGAAGTGCAGAGGCACAATTGTGGCTTACCGCAGCCTCTAACTCCTGAGTTCAGACGATCCTTCCACTTCAGCGTCCCAAAGTGCTGAGATTACAGGTGTGAGCTACCACACCTGGTCATATTACTAGTTTTTGAAAATTTGATTATGATGTGACTTGGTCTCTGTATGTGCACGCACACTGCTTAGGGTTTGTATTATTGTTTATAGGTTTCGTTCTACTGTGTTTTCATTTATATTATTGAACATATTTATAATACCCGTTTTAAAGTCCTTTTCAGTAAGTCATCATATATTTCATTTCTGGATCTGTTGTTATTGACAGATTTTTCTTCTAGTTACAGATTACATTTTCCTATTGCTTCACATATCTAGCAATTTTTAAAGAGATGCTAGGCACTGTGGATACTTGTTTGCACGTGGATTTTAGCCGGGCTCGGTGGCTCAGCCTGTAATCCTGCGCCTTGGGAGGCTGAGGTGAGTGGACTGCCTGAGCCCGCGGGTTCGAGACCCGCCTGGGCGGGCGAAACGTCATCTCTACAATAAATCAAAAAATCAGCTGGGCGTGGTAGCATGCGCCTGTAGTTCCAGCTACTTGGAAGGCTGAGGTGGAAGGATCGCCGGAGCCCAGCAAGTTGAGGCTGTGGTGGCCAGAAGCGGCCACTGCACTCCAGTCTGGGCGACGGAGTGAGACGCCAACTCAAAAAAAAAATAATAATAATAAATAAATAAATAAATAAATAAATAAATCTGGCTACCTGTATGTGGATTTTAGTATCTTCCTTTCAAGGGTGTTGAGTTTTTTTCTAGCAGGCAATTAATTTACTTGCAGATCAATCTAATTGTTTTCAGTATCGCTTTTAAGTTTTGTTAGTGCAGGTCCAGAAAAGCCTTTACTCTAGGACTACATTATCCCTACTCACATAGTGTGGCCTTTCTTGAGTTTCTACTGAATACCTGGGGTATTCAAGAAGGTCTCAGCCAGTTGTGGTGGCTCACACCTGTAATCCCAGCACTCCGTGAGGCTGAGGTGGGAGGATCAGTTGAGTCTTGTAGTCTGAGACCAGCCTGTTCAACATAGCAAGATCATGTCTCTGTTTGAAAAAAAAAAAAAGCTGGGCTCAGTGGCTCAGCCTGTAATCCCATGCTTTGAGAGACTGAGGAGAGTGGATTGCCTGAGCCCGCGGTTTGAGACCCACCTGGGCAACTTGGCGAGACCTCATCTCTACAATAAATTAAAAAAAAAAAAAATCAGCCAGGCGTGGTAGTGCGTGCCTGTAATTCTGGCTACTCGGAAGGCTGAGGCGGAAGGATCGCCGGAGCCCAGCAGGTCGAGGCTGCAGTGGCCGGGAGCGGCCATGGACTCCAGTCTGGGCGACAGAGTGAGACTCCAACTCAAAAAAATAAAATAAAATAAAAAATAAAATAAAATAAAATAAAATAAAAAGATCTTAATACTCTGGGTAGACAAAATCTGCATATTTTGTAGAACCTTTCCAAACTTCGGCAGTTACTTAACTTATGGTTTTCAATAGTTGTTCTTTCCCTGAAAATATCTGCCTGGCTACACAGAGTCTCAATCTGTCTATATACAGTTTAGCATTCAGCCAAAGACTGTTCACTTATTCACTTTATGAGGAAATTTGCAAGAGACTATCTTTATTGTTTTCCTTCAGCCTGATACATGACCTTAATGGTATAGACCAGGTAATCTTAACTGCTTTATAAAAAGAAGTTACTTCTATGTTCCAAAGCTCTGAGATCACTGATAACTATTTTAAACATTCCAAACCAAACAGAAAATAGTACCATTTCATCCATGTCCCATTTCTTCTGCAGAATATGGACAAATAACAGAGGAACAAAGAGTATACAGCAGTAGTAACTGACCTGAAAATCTACCATGCACACAGGCCTTCAACAATTTACTGGCAGATTAGAAAGTACTGTTTAAAAATATAGATTCATGACACTACAGATCAGTGGAGAAAGAATGGATTACTCACTGCATAGTGCTAGGCCAACTGGTTATTGAGCTGAAAAAGTAAAAAAAATTATATTTCTAATATCACACTGCCCAATAAACCAACAATGGATTCAAATTCAAGGGTAAAAAGTATATAAAAGAATACTTTTAAAAGTATCAGTTTAGAAGAGAATTTTTAAAACAAGCATAAAAAACATAAACCACAAAAAGAAAAAAAATTCTATGATTTTATTTAAATTAAAATGGACACAAATACCATAAACTAAGTACAAAGACAAACACAGACCAGGAAGAGATGCTTCCAGTGCATGTAACCAACAAATGGTCAGTATCTAGAAAACAAAAAGATAAGTCAGTAAGACACAAGATAAGAGGTTCAGAGTACTCCAAGTCACACAGTTAACTACACAAGAATCAGGACTGAAAGAGCCTCACTATTAAATCTCAGTCTGATGTTCTTTTCATTACAACAAAATACCAATTCAAACAAACTAATAAAAACACTCCAGGCATATATTTTATCCAATAAAATTCGTGATTTGTATTCTACTTCTAGTCATATCATAGATGTACTAATATTTTTTTAAATCACCATTGTGATACTTTACTAGGAATCCTTAAGAGGAAAGAAAAAAAATCCAAAGTTAAAAGGTCACTGAATTGAACAAAAACATTCGATAATCTATAAGACTATCTATTAAGTTAACAACACTGACATTTCTTTCATAATCCATACTCCTTCCTAATCCAATACTAACTTTGAATTTACCTGGCATTTCACAAACAATGTCTCCTAAGTATTTATTCTACATATTCCGTCTTGCATGAAAATAATTTATATTTTCAATAGTTTCTCTTGGTTAATCTTATAAACTGCCAAGAAGAATACTCTCCCAATTCTAATGTTTCTAGACAACTTTCAGCCTTCCAAGCCTCTCAAGTCTGTCAAATCATTCATTTCTAATCTCCTGTTTAGAAAACTTACCAATCTATCTTCTATGGTTTGAATATGCCACTCCCACAGTTCATATGTTGGAAACTTGAACCGCAATGCAACAGTGTTAAGAGGTGGGACCTTAAAGAGGTGATCAGGTCATGAAGGCAGAGTGTTCATGAATAGATTAATGTCACTATCTCAGAAGAGGGTCAGTTATCAGGGGAGTAGGTTCCTGATAAAAGAATGAGTCTGATCCCCTTTCCCACACTCTCTGACCATGTAATGCCTTCATGACACAGTAAGAAGACCCTCACTAAATGCAGCTTCTCAATCTTGGACTTCCCAGCCTCCAGAACTATGAGCCAAATAAACTACTCTTTACAAATGACAGTCTGTGATACACTATTACAGCAGCACAAAATGGGCTATGCCAGAAAGTTGGTATGAGAAGTGGGACTGCTACTATAACAAATACCTGAAAATATGAGAGTAGTTTTGGAACTGAGTAATGGGGAGATGCCAGAATAATTTGGAGGAGCAAGCTAGAAAAAGCCTAGATTGCCATGAATAGAGCATGAAAGGCAATTCTGGTGCAGGCTCAGAAGAAAAGAGCTATGAGGAAAGTCTGGAACTTCTTAGAGATGACTTAAGTGGATCTGATCAGAATGCTGGTAGAAATATGAGTAAAGGCCATTCTGATGAGGTCTCAGATATCAATAAGGAACATCTTATTGGAAACTAGAGTACAGGCTATCCTTGTTATAAACTCGCAAAGAACTTGGCTGAAGTGTACCCACCTCCTAGGGCTTTATAAAGGTAGAAATTAAGAGTAATTAACTAAAATATGTTTAGGATACTAAGCAAAATACTGAAGGATAATTTTAGCCACATATTGTGAGAAGAGAGAAATAATTTATTTTTTTAACTTTTAAAATTAATTGTAGAGACAGACTCTCACTATGTTGCCTAAGTTGGTTTCAAGCAATCCTTCTGCCTTGGCCTCCCAAAGTGCGGGACTTACATGCATGAACCACCATGACCACTTGAGAAAAATAATTTAAACACAGAATGTTCAATTAAAAGGAAGGCAAAATGGAAAAACATTTAAAATTACCCAATCTCAGGTATTCTGCTATAGGAACACAGAACAAACTAAGACACTATCTCTTCTTAAAATATAACACAAAAAGACAGTTTTTCATGCCACAATCTTCAAGTTCCTTCCCAGAACACAATTAACTTAGTTATTCCTTGCTAAGGATGAGAACTTTTTTGTACTACAAAATGCTATGACTTTTTCCCAATTATAAAAGTCACGGTGACGCCACTGAAGATGTCCCGAAGTGAGGACCCATGTGACTAAAGGCCCAAATGTAAAGGCACAATGAGGTGAGACTGTCATTTGTCTGCACTGACCCACCCCCGCTTCCCCCACCCCCTTACACACTCCCTGTCTCCTCAGCCCAATCTAGAGGAACTTCCTGATGCTGAAGTACCTGGGAGAATTGGATGTATCTTCCTCAGAGGCTATAAGCAAACCTCTAGATCTATCATAGTTCATTAGAGTTGATGCATGGCCCTCTGTAAGCCTCTCCCTCCAATAGGTTTCCAAAGCTCTCAAGTATTCTAAAACAACACCCATCTCAAAGGAACAAAGTGAAAGATAAAGATCACCTGTGAACTTCTGAAGACGTAATATTAATTTGCTATGTTTCCATAACAAATCAGCAGTGGAGGTACAGCCACTGAGCTTTGGTCTTAATTTTCCTCATGTGAGAAAAGATGAACTTTAGACAATCTGTCATATACATACTGACCCCAAACTTAGTCTAGAACCAAATGAGGTAGATAAGGCACACTGGTTCACCCTGTTTTACTTAGTCATAATCCTTAGCTTATAACTTACATGAAATAATGCCAATAATCTGCAGAAAACTAAAAGTTTAAGATGTGATCAGAGCACCCAATGAATTTTGTCACAAAATTTCCCAATTGTCATTCACTAGCTCAAGGACAAATTACAGTCTATTAGCAGTTGTGGCAAAGGCAGCTCTTTAGAATCTGGCTCCACTTGTAGGTTGCATGTTCTGAAAATTCCTGTGAGTGTCTGCTTTCACCCAAACAAAACTTTCTGATATATCCAAGATAACATGAAGGGTTAGTGGCAGGCTTCCCCTACTCCAAGTTGAATGAAATTAGCTTATTTGAAGGAAGAAGAAACACCAAAGTTGTAATATCATCTGCCATTTTTCCTTTTGGTAATTAGAAAAACTTTTAAAAACAGATGATTGTTTAAGGTATAATTTCTTCAACTGGGAAAGAGAACTTCCTACCTTTCATCCCATTTTTTTCTCCAGAAGTATAGTGGTCAAAGCGAGAGAGATTTATGGAGGGCAATGATTAGCCCAGAGAATTAACCTAGGCAGTTAAGCAACTGCTCATCTTATCATTTTCAAGAATTAACTGCAGATAGTAAGATGGAAAAGGGAAAGGAACATACACGCTTGAAATACAGCAAAGTGCCTTGTAAGGGAAGGAAAAAGAGAAACTTTGGGGCTGAACTCAAGTGTCAATTAGAATATATGTCCATCTGAAGAAAAAAGTGTTAGCAAGAATGCAGATAAAGAAAATTAAAAGTAAATAAATTTAGAAATTGGAATATTAAGGTTACTCTTAAAACCTAACAAAGAAACTCTCTTTTAAAAATATTTTCTGGCCGGGTTCGGTGGCTCAGCCTGTAATCTCGCGCTTTGGGAGGCTGAGGTGAGTGAATTGCCTGAGCCCGCGGGTTCGAGACCCACCTGGGCAACTTGGCGAGACCTCATCTCTACAATAAATCAAAAAAATTAGCCGGGCGTGGTAGCGCGTGCCTGTAGTTTCAGCTACTTGGAAGGCTGAGGCGGAAGGATCGCTGGAGCCCAGCAGGTCGAGGCTGTGGTGGCCGGGAGCGGCCGCTGCACTCCAGTCCGGGTGACAGACTGAGACTCCAACGCGAAAAAAAATATATATATATATATATATATTTTCTGGCCTAGTTGTTCTAAAGAAGTCAGGGGGCTACATCAACAGTTCATGGCACAGTTTTACTGAACATCTGAGCATGTGCAGGGCTCTATACAAGACGAGGTAGGTTCTAGATGAACAGTCTCTGCCAGTTCGTTCTATGCCCCTGTAACAGAATAACTGAGTCTGCACAATTTTAAATAACAGATCTTCTATAACAGAGATGGAAACAAAATGCCTGGGGAGTCCAAAGAAAAGAGAAATTAAATGGAATGGGTGCAGCAAGAAAGACTTGCTTGGAAGTGATATGTGCACTTGCGTTTAAAGGACAGGTAGGGATTTAACATACAGGAATAGGAAGCTAGAAAAGATAGAGCAGGAAAAAAAATAGAGGCAGTAGCTTAAGCAAAGGAATGGGCGTTAGAAACAGGGTGGGAGAGTTTCAGGAAACTCCAAGGTCCATGGTAGTAAAGAGAGAGAATGATGGGCAATAAGCCTAAGAAAGGAGACTGGAGCAGATTGAGGAAGTCCCAACACCACACGGGAAGTTCATTTTTAGCAGTGGGGATGCAAAGGATTTTTGTGCTACACAGACATGCATAATCTAAGCTCTTACTCTCAGATGGGTCTGTGTCTGTGTTAAGTTTCATTTTAAAACTGTGCTGTCTTGTAGGCATCAATCCACCAACTCCTGTGAGATTTAATAGTTAAGAATCAGAATAAATGCTGAGGTTGGTTAAATGCTAAATGTTTAAGTAGATCTAGCTGGTCAATGTTCAGTATGATTATAGATAAATACAGTGACCATATTTGTTGTCCAAACTTGGATTCCTGAGAATAAAAGGGGACACTATTACTAATTATGCTAGGAAGAGCAGGGTGGTTCATACCTGTAATTCCAGCACTTTGGGAGACTGAGGTGAGAGGACTATTTGAGCTCAGGAGTTCATGACCATAATAATAATTATTATTATTGGGATGAAAGGTTATCTTAGTTATAAAAAAAACTCCCAAATCACAGGATTCTATTTTTTCTCTCTCAGAGTCCCTTCACTGGGAATCTCCTACTGTGAAGCTGTAGGAAAATCTAGTATTTGATATTGAGTCGGGCGTGGTGACTCACGCCTGTAATCCCAGCACTTTGGGAGGCCAAGGCAGGAGGACTGATTGAGCCCAGGAGCTCAAGAGCAGTCTGGGCAACATAGCAAGACCTCGTCTACAAAAAAAAAAAAAAATTAGTTAGGCATGGTGGTACGTGCCTGTAGTCCTATCTACTTGGAAGGCTGAGACAGGAGCATCGCCTGAGCCCAGGAGATTGAGGCTGCGGTGAGCCGTGACTGTGCCACTGCACTCCAGCCTGGGCGACAGAGGGAGAAAAAGAAAAAAAAAGAAAGAAAAAGAAATTAAAATGAATGGTTATGGCATTTCAAAAAGCTAGGCACATATTAAAAATGAATAATAAATCTACTCTTTTTATAGTAGCGGGGACATGAAGGATGAATAACTTCACAGATATCTGTGTGACTTCTTTACCCTAACTAATGAAGACAGAGAGGAGCTAGATACAGATTATTAACCTCACAAGCACATTTAGACTCACATGGCATTTCCTGAGCTTCTGTGTTTAATTTTTATATTTGAAAACAGAGTTAATTTTCAACTATACATACAATCCCAAATACTATTAAGCTTTGTTATAGCATACTGAAGGAAAAAAAAATCTGTGTTAATTGCTAAAATTACAGAAAAGACTTGATTGGCTTGCAAACGATTTGTTATATGGGTAGTTGCAACACTTGCCTTTAGCTTCTTGCCAAATGCCACACCACATGTGTTCTGAATCACCAGAAAACCCAGATGCCCTCATGGGAGCTATTTCAAATACAACTTTCCAATGCTTGCTATTAGGAAAGTCTTACAGAGAAAGATACAATCTTACTAACGCTAACCAGAAATTAAGAGACAAAACAGTCCTGTGCTCTTAATGAGAACATGAAACCAAGAGCTTCTAACCAGGATTCTGGGAAAGTAATTTAACCTCTTTTTAGCTGTTAATTTTGGTCAAAGTCTAAGATCTGATGAAAGAAGGTTTTGACACTGTCAAAAGAAAATCTTTTCATATTAAAAAAAAATTCACCCTGTGTTAGGAGTTAGCAACTTTTTTTCTATAACAGGACAAACAGCAAATGTCTTATTAGGCTCTGTGGGCCAGAGGGTCTGGTGCAACTAACTCCCCCAGCCCTGCTGAAGCATGACAATAGCCATATTTAATACACTATGTTGTGCGCCAGCAGCATGACAGGCGCTGAAGGCCACCAGCCCATCCTCTGGAGCGAAAGCTCCTTCATGTCTCTAGTGCCTCAGGAAGAAGGTCTGGCACAGAATGGATATTCTGCATAAGGTGATCGATGAATCCTACCATTAGATAATTCTAAAACTTAAGCAAAATGGCTGTGCTACCTTGTATAAGCCCTGTGTTTATTAAATATATTTGAGATTCATACTTCCTATGTTAGAATTTACAGGTTATTCCTCACACAAAACCCTTATTTTTAAAAATTTTTAAGTGAAAAATGTTGACGTTAGTTGTATTATTAATCGTGGAATGCTGTCATATCAGTAGTGAACTCTGTTCACCCAGATTAATAGTAGAGGATTTTCTGGCTCCTTAGTGCTCTTCACATAAACAAGCAACCTGACCATCTAGCGTAAGAGTAGTGTTGAGGACAAGGTTAACACCCTGGCGAGTGAGAGCCAAAGGTAGTGGGGAAGAGCCCCGGGGAGGGAAGGAGGGGTACAGAGGACTGGATGGGGGGAGGGAGGTCTGCATGTGCTGTGAAGGCCTGAGCGATGTCTACACACTGCAAGGACAAAGTCTCTTTTTTTATCAGAGCCTTTTTGAAAGACCTGTGTTCTCTGCAAACAACCTCAAACGATTCCTGACTAGAAAATGGAACATGAAACATTGTGGCGAGCTGGTCATCTGAGCCAGTCTTTAAAAATGAGTAGACAGGGCTTCCAGTATAGGTACAGTAACGGGGGATGAGTGGACCCTCCACCTGAAACAACCAAAAAAACAGAAAAAGACAGGAAACCGTGGTTTTTGACACATGGAACATTGGCCAGCTTGGGACAGGAGTCCCTGAGAGGAGGGAACATGTGAGTGCTCCTCCACCAGCTCCTACTCAGCATGTCCAGGGAGCAGAGGAGGAAACCACCCAGGTAAAGCCTGGCAGCCTCCGTGAGGGGAGGAAACAGGTTGGGAGGCCCAGCGTGTCAGCATGTGCCTGGCAGAGTGCCTCTCCAGAGGGGAGGAAACCGCAGAGACACAGGCTGGAGAGGGTCCACCAGGGTCCCTCCCACACGTCTTTATCTAAGTGTCAGCATGCTTCAGGAGGAATCTACCAGAAGCAGAAAAAGAAGAAACCAAAAGGGGCAGAGAAAACAATCCCAGGGGCTCAAATAGTAGCAGGAATACTTTTTCATTTAGAAAGAAAAAAAAAAAAATCTGCATGTTTCCCAAGACATCGAGTAAATAATCGTAAGGTTCCTGAGTCACCAGTGGCGCAAAATCAGTCCTAAATGAAGTTTGTTCTGCTCCCGCCCAACCAAGCATAAAAGCAAGCCTTGAAAGCATTAAACTATTTCCAAAATACTTAACAGTGTCCCAGAATAGAGCTCAAGAATATTTCTAAAACTACAAAAAATATCGAGAATACAGCAAGGTGAAATCTACAATGTCTGGCATCCAATGAAAAATTACCAAGCATGAGAAGTCACAGGAAAATATGACCACAGTGAGAAGAAAAAGCAGCTACAGACACATGCCAGGAAATGTTACAGATGATCAAATTAGCAAGCAAAGATATCAAAACAGTTACTGTAACTATAATCTATACATTCAAAAAGGTAGAGTAATGCTTAAACATGTAAGTAGATATGTGGAAATATAAAAAGAATATAAATCAAAATTTTCACCTGAGGGATGAAAAATACATATTTAAGATGAAAAATACAATAAGTAGAATTAAGAACATATCAGAAATGCCAGAATTAAAGACTAATGAACTTAAGTAAGACACAGCAAGAACATCGTCGAAAATGAAGCGCAGAAAGAAACCCGAAGAAAATAAGCATAATATTAGCAACTTATGTGACAGCTTTAAGCAGACACACATACGAAGGGAGACCCAAGAAGCCTGTAATTATTGGAGGGCAGGCCCCTTGTAGTATACCCAGAATTTGTTCCTCCAGATTAAATGGTCAACCAAAGTTTTTGTCTGGAAGTTCTGAGAAGGTTGCATCATGATTTGCAGAAGAAACGACCAGAGTTGCGCCTAACAGGTGACTGGTTCTTCCACTATGATGACACACCTGCCCACACTGTGCTAAGTGTTCAGCAGTTTTACACCAAAAACAGAATGACCCCAGTGCCCCACCCTCCCTATTCACCTGATCTCACCCTGATTGACTTTTTTTTGTTTCCCCTGATGAAAAAAGATCTCAAAGGGAAATGTTTTGCTGATGTGGAAGAGGTGAAACAAAAAAACGGCAGAAACACTAAAGGGCATCAAAACTGAGCAGTTCAAAAACTGTTTCGAGCAGTAGAAAAAGCATCTCAACAGGTGTATTGCATCAAATAGAGAGTCCTTTGAAGGTGACTGAAGTTTAAATATGTAAAAATAAATACACAATTCTTTATAAATAAATTCTGGGGTTTTTTTGGGGTCCCTCTCACATGTATAACTGAAGTCCTTGCAGTGAAAGGTAAGTGCTACACACAACAACAACAACAAGGTAGGAAAGCAAGGGCTTAAATGGTACACACAGCACACTATCTGTTAAGCATTATGAAGGGGAGAAAAGAAATGAGAAAAGTTGCACACTGGTATCATTACAGAAAAAATTAGTGAAAAGAGAGACACTGCTTTACATTTGTGTAAATTGCTCTAACGTCTGGTCTAGAAAGCTGGTTCTCATATCTGCTTCTGGCCAATCTGCTGCTTATGTTGTTTTGGCTGGGAAAGACAACCAGCCAGTCTGCGTTATGTAGAAGAGTGGAATGAGATATTACCTATCAACTATCCTCTTCAGCTTATAAGAGAAAGAACCAGAGAAGCTATTTGTTTATTACATTTATCCTACATGGGTAGCAGGGTAGAAAGGAGACGGAATGATGAAAAACTCCCATAAAAAAACATTAGGATCACAGCCCTACATGCAGAGCAAGGAGTTGGGTTGGGTCCAGGTCAGGCATTAGAAAGGTTTTAAGAGTTCCAGGGGCCACCACGAAAAAGGGAGCAGGGCCAAGGAACGGGCTTACAAGGGAGGAAAAGTCAGAGCAGAGTGAGTCTCGTTCCCAAGATCACAAATTAATTACATAGTTCAATATATTACACATTGAATCAATGAGTATTTTAACTGGTTTTGTCATTCATATTTATACAAATCTGTCACTTTCAAACTTCTAGGTTTTAAATTCCCTAGCAAAAGGCATTCTAGCTCGTTCACAATCTCCTCAGGTCTGATCCACACAGAACCTGTGTTCATGTCAGTAACTGGGAAAATGGCCGAAATAGCACTTTTGGGTACACTTCTGACGGCTGGCTTTAACGTGAAAGGTGTGCTACAATAAGACACCAACTATTATCAGAAAGTGAGAAGCTAAAATCCCAGGCACAAAGTAGCTTTGTGTGGCGTTCTACTGACACTCTGTCCATATTTAAACCAAACTTTGGGGCAAATACTAGAGGGAAGTTTTATAAAGCTATCTCAAAGCTAGAAAGAACTTGAGCAAAATAATTGCCATTAATATGCTTAAAAAGAGGTACCCAAAGTAATCTAGAAATTCGAATAGTTTAAACTATACCTGTTACAAGAGGGCATAATAATTCTATAGAAAATATTAGAGAAAATATTTTAAGATTTTAGGTTATGCAAAAATTTCTTAGGTCACAAAAAAGCATGAATCATAAAAGAAAAAATGATAAATTAAACTTAATCACAATTACTCTTCAAAAGATACCACTAGAAAAAAAAAAGAAGGCAAGTCATAGATTGGGAGAAAAATATCTGCAATACTGATAAAGAACCTGAGTCCAGAATATATAAAGAACCCTTTCAACTCAATAAGAAGAAAAATAAGTTTAAAAAATTTTTTGGATACTTCACTCAAAAAGATATGTGAATGGCAAATAAGCACACAAAAACATGTTCAACATCCTTCATCCTCAGCAAAATGAAAATTAAAAACACAGTGAGATATCATTACACTCCCACTTGAAAAGATACGATTTTAAAAGGCTAAATATAAACAAATGTTGAAGAGGCTATGAAGAAAATGGAGTTCCTCTGAGTTACTGGAGCTAATGCAAAATGGTACAGCTGCTTTGGGGAAAAAGTCTGGTGGTTTCTTATGAAGTAGACAGACCATATAAACCAACAGTCCTACTCCTAAGTATTTATAAGAAAAATGAAGATACATCAACACATACGGACTTGTAGTACAGCAGATCACTAGTTCCTAGGGACCAGGGATGGGGTGGGAGGTTTGACTAACAGGGGAACAAGGGAAGGTTTTAGGGTGATAGACACGTTCTATGCATTATGATTGTGTGACAGTAGTGTAACATGACTGCATATGTTTGTCGTAACTCATCTAAATTAGTCAATTTTACTACATGTAAACTATACCTTAATAAAACTTAAAGAGAACAGAGGAATGAATATATCCGCCCTTCATCTTACCAGTCATTCACCATTTTTTTTTTTAGTAACTGACAGGAAATGGCAAGAGGCAGAAAAGCAAGAAAGAATAGGGAGTTGACAAGAAAGACGCAGTTGAAAGGAGAAATAATGTGCCACTCTTACTATTTTTAACCACTCCAATAACAGAATAATCTGCTCCTAATAGAGACCTTGTTCAGTACAAAATATCATCTGCTTCATCCAAACAGTATTTCTTACAGCAGATTCAAAGGGCTATCTAATCACAGGCACCAACATATTTCTGGGCACCATACCAAACCTACTCTATCAGTCACTCTTAAGTGAAAAGTCCCCAAGTCTACCTTTTAGACTGTTCCCAAAGAAATGCTTTTGCAAACTGAGTCTGACAGAACCACTTCATCAGAAGTTCAGATGTACACATGTACACACAGACATCAGCTGGGCTTGCAATGACTCCAGGACTTAGTATTCAGTAGCACATATACTTTCCTTACAAGAAAATAGCTATATCCACTTCACAGCGATGTAAGGGGTTCAAATAAGGTCATCCATAAAAGCAACAGGGGCATAAGAGGTACTACTCAGTGCTGTGTTGCTCACCTATCATCCTGCCCTTGGGTAGCAAGACAATTCTAAGCAGGAAAAAAAGACTTGTTGATCTCATCAAGTTTGAAGTCCCATGATGTCATACGGCCTCTGTTTTACCACTATATACTAGTTAGTAGTAGGTTAGTACCAATTCAGTTATTGTGATTTTTAAAAGTTATATGCCATTTCCTTCTTTATAAATTATATTGGCTTGTTATAGAATTTTCTATGGGTTTACAATGAATTTAATTCCAAATTTTTTTATTTTTTTGAGTCTAATTGTTTCTTTCTTTGTTTTTTGTTTTGTTTTGTTTTTTTGTAGAGACAAGGTCTCACTATGTTGCCCAGGCTGGTCTCAAACTCATGGGCTCAAGCAATCCTCCTGTCTCGGCTTTCCAAAGTGCTGGGATAACAGGCGTGAGCCACCTCACCCAGCCTAATTTCAAACATTTTAAAAAATCAAGTACTACCATGTCAAAAGAAAACACAAGTTAACAAGAAAACAAACAGTGTTAGGAACTGCAGAGTACAAAGCTGAGTGAACAGGCCAAGATTCTGATCTTCCTGAATTCTGTCTTTTAAAAAATCATGGTAAAATATACATAAAATAAAATTTACCATTTTGAACCTTTTGTAGGTATACAATTCAGTGGCATTAAGTACATTCACATTGTTGTGTAACCAATACCAATATCCATCTCCAGGATTTTTCCATCACCCCAAACTAAGACTCTGTACCCATTCAACAAACCCCACTCCCCTCCACCCAATCCTTGATAACACTATTCTAATTTCTTTCTCCATAAATTTGATTATTGTAGGTATTTCATAAGTGGAATCATATATTTGTCCTTTCTTCATGAGTTTTTTTCTAATTTTTACTGCATGTCTAGGCAACAAACACTATGGACAAATATTGATCTACCCTCATGAAATTCACACTCTAAGCGGGAAGTCAGACACATTAAAACCAACACACAAAAAATGTGCAAGTCAATGTGATAACTGCTCCAGTAGAGGTACAAAGTACAATAGTGTCATAAAGGACTGATTAACTCTGAGCAAAGTCCGGAGAGGCTTCACAATGCAGATGAACTCTCAGGACTTTCTTGAAGTATGAAGAATTCACCAAAGGGACAAGGTCACTCCAACCAGAAAAATGGCATTCACCCAACATTTAATAAGGGATGACACCACGCCAGGCATAATGCACAGAGAACAGTCAAGGTCCCTGTCTTCTATCCCTGACAGCATGCGCAAAGCCATGAGATACACATCTGAGCAAGAGCAAACTGCTCTGGAAGAAGAGCAAAGTGCTTGGGAGAAGCAGCACAAGAGGAGGATGAAAGGCACCAACTCTTGAGAAAGCTTGACTCATCTGGTGCTTTGTTTTATACTGCAGGCCAGTTCGAGAACTGTAGAACACGTTAAGAGTCATCTGTGGTGCTTGTTAGAAGTACACATTCCCCGAAGACTTGCATTTCCTACATTTGGGGGGACCCTAGGAATCTGTATTTTTATTTTGGGAAATACCTCTAGAATACAGAAAGCTAATGATGGCTTTAAGAGGAGAAAAATGTGAATAAGATGTTTTGGTTGGTTAGGTTTTGCCCTAATTATGAAGTCATAAGTGCTTTTATTTTAAAAAATACAAAAGTGTACAAAAAAGAAAAATACTGTTCAGGTCTGCCCCCTGGAGATAAACACTTCACATCCTGGTGAACTTTATTTTTCCCATCTACTTACACTATAAACGTTTTTTAAAAGAAGGATCATAGTCTATAAACTATTTTGAAGACTATTCTTCACTTAGTAGTGAAAGGAAACATATTCCCCTTCCATTCTTCCTTAGTGAGATTTTTGATGACTGTACAGAAGAACGTATGTGCCACATATAGATGTCACCACCCATCATGTTTAATCATTTACATTATCAGGAATTTTTAACCGATTTTTCTGTTGGTATATTAACATTTGTTTTAGAAAGACCTCTCTAGTCACAATATAAGTGATGAATTTCAAAAGAGGTAATGCTGAGACAAGCTGGGAGGTTATTATGATTGGCCCAGCAAAAAATAATGAGACCTCAATTAAGGCAGTTAACAATGAAAATGGACAGAGAAGCAATTCAGAAGTCCACAATCTACAAGTATGGGGTTGTTACCTGTTTAAGATTGTACACAGAGAAATATTCCTCTTCTTTTTAATAAATATCTACCAAAGCCCTATAATTTATCAAGAATACTTACTGAGAAAGACATATTAGGACAGAAGAACACAACACATTTCATTAACATGATGCATTTTCATTTGTCTTTTATATATGTATAGGTGGGTAGGATCAGGATTTCTATTACAGTCATGTGCCACAAAACAATGTTTCAGTGAAGATGGATTGCACATACAACATTGGTCTCTTAAGATTAGAATAGACATATTTAGAAACCTCTTATATGGCACTTGATTATTGGCACTGCAGAGCAAGGTGGAGAAATGACTGATAGTGATAGTGCTGGAATATTTGGTTTTCTATATGAAAAAAAATGTAAGTACAAACAGTACAACAGCTTGGTTTATGTGAGTACACTCTATGTTCAGAGAGAGAATTGCCTACTGATGCTTTTCTCAGAACCTGTGGTTAAGCAAGGTACAACTGTACATTTCAGTAATTTAAAAAGAGTCTTCCTTTTTACCAGAGGAAAAACAACTCCTCGTTCCTGTTCCACAATTGCAAAAGTAGAGCCAGAAAGAGTCACAGTTGTCAACAGAAGATTGACCCTCCATTCTCAAGTATGCCGGGATCCAGTGGGAATTTAATGCACTAAACAAGGAACTGTCCAGAATCAGGTTTACTTCCATTTTGAAAAAGAATCTATATTGACTGAGGCTTTCTGTCAAAAAAGCAAATGCTTCATGCATTTGGCTCCTTCTCCTCTTATGAGGCTATTCTCTAATATTAACTTGGGGATGCCCCCATCTCAAAATCTGCCAGCTACTGAAACGTGGGTCAAACAAAATACTTTCTTGTGTGTAAAAGATTACGAAGCATCATACAAAGACCCCTAGTAGGTAACATGGAGACCTCATAAAAATGCTTTTAATAACTAGTTCCCCAAACAACTTGTTCTCAGATACTAATGCTCAGTCCACAATATTACGCTTCAGATTTCACATGTAAGGTTTATTATTACACTTTAGACACTTCAATCAGACCTATCCAAGGAATCCTTATTTAGCAAATCTGACATACCTCAATTGATGCAAATGAAAAAAATTGCTTTCCTTTTGATCTACTACATAATTTAAAAAAGAAACTGGATAGCTCTCATTCATTACTTTTGATAGCATCTGAATCTACTCAAAACTTTTCCACAATGAAACATCCAAGTTTTAGGTTTGTTTTATTTATACTAATCAGTTTATTAATTTTTAGTAGTCTTAAATCTTTTATATAGTAAACAAAATCTTTCCTTTAAAAGGCATCACATTTATACTTCCAAACCACTTTCTCAACAAAAATAAAGGTAAATTAACACACTACAAATAAAAACATTATTGCTAATTTCTTAATTGTATTCAATCCCATGTGTCTTTAATTCTACATAGTTCTAGAAGAGAAAATGAAAACATCTAGGTCTAGCAACTTAATAATATGTAATATTAATTATTTTCTCTAAATTAAATGTATGATAATCTAATAATAACTGAAACATAATTCAGAATGACAACTCAATGACTTCCAATTGATTAACAGAGATAGAAAAATAAGAAAAAAATTTTATCTACTAAACTAAAAACATAGCTTGATTCGTAAGTCATTAGAACGATTATACTATATTCTCTCTTCCCAACAACAGACACAGTCCTGGTTCATATCTCATCGTCCCCACACCTAATTAGACTGTTTTTAGTTGGGATAAAAATTAGTGTAAACTTATATTTTACTAATAATCTGAAATATCTCAAAAGTGAAAAAAGCCTGAACAATATAGCTTCATCTTCTGAAATATCAATGCTTCAGGAAATAGCAACAATCACCATTATCATCAAGGTACTCTCCCTGGAAGAGAAATCTCATCCTATCAGAAAAAAACAAGTAGGAAAAAAATAAAATGTAAACAGGACAAAGCACATAAGAACGATAAGTATCAAATGGCCTGATATACATGTAATTGAAACTACAGAACGAGAAGAGAGAGAGGACAGGTCAAAAGAAATACATAAAAAGATAATGGCCAAGAATTTTCCAAATTAAATAAAATATGCCAAACCACAGAACCAAGAAGCTTAGAGAACACCAAACAAAACAAATAAAAGAGACCCATCATATGCAAAGATAAAGACACATCATATCCAGATATAGAGAAAATCTTAAAGACAGATAAAAAGAGGAAGTGGAAAAAGAACACTAATACAGAAATCAAAGGTAAGATAAATGGCAAAAACATGCAAAAGACAAACAACACATAAGAGTGACATCTCCTAAGAGCTAAAAGAAAAAAAGGCAATCCCGAATTTCATACTCAGCAAGAATATGTTGGAAAAATACAAAAACAGATAAATAAAAACAGATAGTTCACTACCAGCAGACTTGTCCTACAATAAATGGTAAGGAAGTTCTTCAGGCAGATGGAATATGATACCAGACAGAAACTTGGATCTACACAAAGACATGAACAACACTAGAAATGGCATAAACTAAAGAAAATAAAAGACCTGATTTTTCTTATTTGCAATTACTCTAAAAGGCAACTGTCTCTAAAGCAAAAATAGTCATGCTCCACATAATGATGTCTCAATCAACAATGGATCACATATATGACAGTGGTCCCATAAGATGACAACAGAACTGAAAAATTCCTATCACCTAGTAACATCGTAGCTGTCCTAACATAGTAGTACAATATTTGTGATCTGGTGTAAACAAACCTACGGCGCTGCCATTTGTATAAAAGTATAGCACACATAATTGTACACAGCACATAATACTTCCTCATGATAAGAAACAACTGTGTTGCTGGTTTACATATTTACTATACTTGATGTCTTATCATTATTTTAGAATGTACTCCTACTTATATAAAGAGAGTTAACTGTACAGAGCTCAGGCAGGTCCTTCAGGGGGTCACAGGAGATGACAGCTTCATGCTGTCACTGTCCCTGAAGACCTTCCAGTGGGATAAGATGTGGAGATGGAGACAGTGATATTGATGATTTTGACTCTGTGCAGGCCTAAGTTCATGGGTGTTTGCGTATTAGTTTTTAACAAAAAAGTTTTAAAAGTAAAAATAAAAAAATGTTTAAAATAGAAAAAGCTTATAGATAAGGATATAAAGAGAATATTTTAGTATAGCTGTACAATGTGTTTTAAGCTGTGTTCATATGAGTCAAAAAGTTTAAAAAATTAAAAAATCTATAAAGTAAAAAGTTACAGTAAGTTATAATTAATTATTGGTAAAAGAAAATTTTTACAAATAAATTAAGTGAACAGTGTCTGTAGTGTAATGCAACATTCTAGGTCTTCACATTCACTCTCCACTCACTGGCTCACCCAGAGCAATTTCTAGCCCCGCAAGCTCCCTATAAAAGTGCCCTATCCAGGTGTACTATTTTTTATTTTATGCTGTATTTTTATCATACCTTTCTATGGTTAGATACACAAATACCTCCCACTGGGTTTCAATTGCCCACAGTACTCAGGACAGCAGCACGCTGTATAGGTGTGTAGCCCAGTAGCAACAGGCCACACCACACCACCACACAGTTGAGGTGTGTGGTGGGCTACCATCTAGGTTTATGTAAGCATACTTTATGATGCTCATACACAACAAAATTGCCTAATAACACATTTCTCAGAATGCACCCTCTGTTGTTAAGTGATGTACAACTGGAGTAGCAATGTACTGTATGTTGACAGCATATATAAAAGTAAAATGTATGTCAACAACAGCACAGAGGAGGAAATGAGAGTACATGGTTATGAAGCCCTTACAGTACATATACAGCTATGTATAAGTTACATGATGGAAGACTGCAACCCCTAGGGCAGTCACTAAAATAATTTTTTAAAGAGGTAAACATAAATAAGCAAATAGTAAAGAAAAATGGGACAACTTTTAAAAAAATTTTTATTTTAAAGTTATGAAGTACAAGTCAGGATTGTGTACATAAGTGGTTTAGGTACAGGTGAAGTTTTGGGTGTCTCATTGGACCTCACTTCGCCTGGATTAGGATCAGGTACCCTTTTTGATGTTGCACGCCTCCCCACCGCCGCCCCTGGCAATGTCCTGCTACTGCCAATCCCTTTCCTTACAGTATTATGATAAATGTTCAGGGTCCTCTTATGAGAACATGTGGTACCAAATTCTCCGTTTCTGTGATAGATCACTAAGTACGATAGACTCCAAATCCATTCAAGTTGCTGCAAAGCCCATAATTTTGTCCTTCTTTATGGCTGAGTAATATTACATCGTGTATATGTACATTTTTTTTACCCAGTCCATTTTCGATGGGCAGCACACGGTTGGTTTCATGTTTTTGCTATTGTGACAAGTGCTGCAATAAACATGCTCACGCAGGTATCTTTTTTATAGAATGATTTGAGTTTCTCTGGGTATATTCCCAGAAGGGGGATTGCTGGGTCATATGGAAGGTCAATTTCTAGTTCTTTTAGAAATTGCCACACTGTTTTCCTTAGAGGTTGAATTAGTTTGCAT
Source organism: Tarsius wallacei (assembly GCA_963574415.1). NCBI lineage: Eukaryota > Metazoa > Chordata > Mammalia > Primates > Tarsiidae > Tarsius > Tarsius wallacei. The sequence goes on along the minus strand of CAUYQG010144169.1, from coordinate 1,062 downwards.
TCCCACCAACAGTGTAGAAGCATCCCCTTTTCTCTACATCCTGGCCAGGGCCAGGATCTGTTGTTTTTGTTTTATTAACAATGGCCACTTTTACTGGAATTCTAGGTGGTATCTCAATGTGGTTTTGATTTGCATTTCTCAGATGACTAGTGAGGCTGAGTATTTTTCTGTTGGCTGCTCACATATCTTCTTTTGAGAAGTGTCTATTCATATCTTTTGCCCATTTTTTAATGGGACTGCTCACTTTTTTCCTTTTGGCATGTTTGAGTTCCTTACAGATCCTGGATGTTAGGCCTTTGTCAGATTTACACTTGGCAACTATTTTTTTCCTATTCTGTGGGCTATCTTCTTGCTCTCAATGCTTTGCGAAAGCTTTGCAGAAGCCTTTCAGTTTGATGAGGTCCCATTTGTCTGTTTATCTCTTATGGCATGGGCATCTGGGGTTTTGATAAGGAATTGGTTGCCTATTCCAATTTCCATAAGGGCGTCTCCTAAGTTTTCTAAGATTCTTATAGTTTGAGGTTTTACATTTAGGTCTCTGATCCATTTGGAATTTTATGTATGGTGACGGGTAGGGTCCTGTTTCATTCTGAATGTGGTCAGTTTTCCAGCACCATTTATAGAATATGTTCTCCTCTCCCAAGTGGTTTTTGGTAGAGGCTTTGTAGAAGATGAGTTGGTTGAGAAATTGAGGTTTTGCTTCCGGAATCTCTATTCTGTTCCATGGGTCTATATGGATTTTTATACACCAAAACAAACAGGCAGAGAACCAAACAAAAAGTACAATTCAAGCCGGGCTCGGTGGCTCAGCCTGTAATCCCATGCCCTGGGAGGCTGAGGTGAATGGATTGCCTGAGCCCGCAGGTTCAAGACCCGCCTGGGCAACTGGTGAGACCTCATCTCTACAATAAATCAAAAAACTAGCTGGGTGTGGTAGCGCGCGCCTGTAGTTCCAGCTACTTGGAAGGCTGAGGCAGAAGGATCGCTGGAGCCCAGCAGGTCGAGGCTGTGGTGGCCGGGAGCGGCCACTGCACTCCAGTCTGGGCGACAGAGTGAAACTCC
>CAUYQG010144168.1:0-10884 GCA_963574415.1 Tarsius wallacei | reverse complement strand
CAATAAATCAAAAAAATTAGCCGGGCGTGGTAGTGCGCGCCTGTAGTTCCGGCTACTCGGAAGGCTGAGGCGGGAGGATCGCCGGAGCCCAGCAGGTTGAGGCTGCGGTGGCCGGGAGCGGCCACTGCACTCCAGTCTGGGCGACAGAGCGAGACTCCAACTCAAAAAAAACAAACAAAAAAAAACCTTTCTTCCTAGTGTTATTTTGGTGTATCGCAAAGGTTTTGGAAATTGTGACTCCATTTTTATTAACTTTTTTTATTGTTATCTTAATTTCTTCATTGATTCAATGGTAATTCCATAGTATGTTTAATTTCCATGTACTTATACAGTTTTCAAAGTTTCTAGTTTATTCCATTGTGGACTGAGAACATACTCAGCATAATGTCAATTTGTTTACATCTATTGATACTTGTTTTATGGCCTAACATATGATCTATCCTGGAGAATGTCCCATGTGCTGTTAAAAACTTGTATATTCTGCAGTTGTTGGATAGAATGTGCTGTAAATATCTGTTGGGTCCTTTGCTGTAAAGTCCAGTTAAGTCTAATTTTTGTTTGTTGATTTGCTATCTAGATTATCTGGCTAATGTTGAAAGTGGGATGTGGAATTCCCTACTATTAGTATATTGCTATCCCTCCCTTTAGATCTAGCAATATTTGCTTAATGAATTTGGGCGTTCAGTAATGGATTTATATATATTTAGAATTGTTTTATCATATTTCCAAATTGGTCCTTTTATCATTGTATAACAATCTTCTCTTTTTTTCACTGTTCTTGACTTAAAGTTTAGTTTATTTGGTATAAGTATAGCTATTCCTGGTCATGCTTGGTTTCCATTTGCATAGAATATCTTTTTCCATTTCTTTACTTTCAGTCTATGTGTCATTATCAATAGTTGAGTTTCTTTAAGCAGCATATAGTTATGTCATTTTTTAAAAAATGTATCCAATTATTCTATATCTTTTAAGTGACTAAGATATTAATAATTCATTTATGTGCATGATTATTATTGATATATAAGGTTTTGCTCCTGTCATATTAATTATTTTGCATTTTTCAAATATAGTCTTTCCTTTCTTTTTCTCTTATTGTTTTTTGCTGTGATTCAGTGGATTTCTGTAGTGGTACCCTTTAAGTCTTTTCTCCTTTCTATTATTGCTTTATCTGTGAGTTTTCAACTTTTCTGTTTGTTTGGTTTTTTTTTCCACAGTGATAGCTGTCATCCTTTTGCTTTCAGGTTTATAATTCTCTTTAACATGTTTGTAGGAAAAGCCTAGTGCTAATGGAATTATCTTAGCATTTGCTTGTCCAGGAAAGACTTTATTTCTTCTTCATTTATAAATTATAATTTTGCTGGTTATAGTATTCTTGAATGACAGCTTTTTTCTTTGTTATTTCAGCACTATATATATGCATATTATTCCATTATTTTCTGCTCTGCAAAGTTTCTGCTGAGAGATTTGCTGTTTTTATTGTAGAGTTTCCAGTATAGATGACTGGATGCATTTCTCTTGCTATTTTTAAGATTTTTTCTTTCTCTTTGACTTTAGACATTCTGACTATAATATGCCATGGGGAAGTAGTTTTGGACTGCATCTACCTGGAGATTGCTGAGACTTATGTATTTGAATTCCTAAATCTCTAACTGTACTTGGAAACTCTTCATCTATTATTATGTTAAGTAGATTTTCAAGTCTTTTCTTTGCCTGTTTGCCCTCAAGCCTCAAGCATGCTGATAATTCAAGTATTCATTTACTTTATTTTATAACAAAAGTCATAAAAGCTTTCCTTATTCTTTATTCTTTTTTCCTTATTTCTGTCTTACTGGATTATTTTGAACAATCTTTCTTCATGTTCTGAGATTCTTCTGTCTGATTCAGTGTAAGGCTGATGTTTTCAACTGTATTTTACATTTTCTTTAACAGATTCTTCCATTTCAGAATTTTCAAAAATAATATCTATCTCTTTGGTAAATTGTTCATTTATATCCTGAATTGTTTCTCCGATTTCTTTGTATTTTTTTTCCAGAATTATCTTGCATCTCACTAAACTTCTGTAAAGTTAATAATCTGAACTTCTTATTTGGGATTTTGAAATTTTATTTTTAATTAAGATGTATTTTTGAAGAACTGTTCTTTTGGTGCTATCATATTTTCTTGCTTTTTCATGTTTCCTGTGTTCATACTTTAATATCTGCACATCTGGTATAACAGTTGCTTTTTTGATTTTTTGAATTAACTGCCTGTTTGGAGCTGAACTTTTCTGAAGGTATATATGTTGTGTTGGTTGGGTAGGGCACTTTGACTTTGATTCTGGTGCATGAATTAGTGTAATCTTTGTAGGATTTCTTTGACTGTAAACAATATTAGCACATTCTGTGATTTACTCAGAGCAATAGGATGTGAATATTAATGGAAACTGGGAACTTGAATGCCAGATGGGCCAGTCTTCAGACCCAATGTTGGCAGCAAGGGACTGAGAATGCCTTTGTGTTTCAGGGCAGTGTATGCTGACAGTTGTGTTGACAGTTACTGGTGGGCAAATTCTTGCCAGTATTGGCTGTGGTGGGCACAGTGACTGAGTGGGTTCTCAGGTTTCTGGGGAACTGGTGTGATGTAGAGGATGGCAGCTGCATTCGTGGGACAATCCTATGCATCCTAAATGATATGAGTTAGCTTTTGTGGTGGCTTGATTGCAGAGTTGCTGCCCACGGCTCTACACCCACTGCTCTCAGGCTCTTCTCTCTGTAGTAGCGGCACCATGGCACCATGTAGAGTGGGTTAAGGATCCTACCCTTTGCTCCTGAACCCAGCATGAAGGCCATGCTAGTAGCAGGTTGCATTCTCTACTCACAGCTCCAAACAGGCAGACCTTCAGCTACCCATCTCAGCCTACTCTGGCAGCCTACTCTTGTGTGGAAGGAGAGGTGTAGTCTTGTTCTCCATGCATGAGCCCAAGCAGAGAGGCCACTTTCAGTGTGAAAGGATTTCACTCTCTGCTCGCAAAGCTGAGCAAATAATTTGTGTCACTTCTAGGGCAGGGACATCTCACATAGCTCCAGACAGGTAGCTCTTGGGTATTGAAAAGCATACATTTGGTGTCTTTGTTCTAGGGGCTGCCTTTTTGTTGCATTGCACTATCCTTTTCCCAGTAAGTAACACTCCCTGTGGAGGGTACTCAGGACCCTGCAGCACCTTTGGGTTCAGCCAGCAAGATGCTGCTATAGCCACTCAAAAAGACACTGAGAAATGTCAATGGGAGTTCCCAGGATATGGAGATCAGGGGTAGTATTTCCCAGGGTTGGACATAGTACTGTGACCAAATACCAAATAGCACCCTGTCCATCCCAGGGATGGATGCAGCATCATGACCAAATACCAAATAGCACCCTGTCACAGTTACTCAGGTTTCAGGGTTGGGGACTGAGTGATGCAGCATGAGTTCCCTGTGGTCTCCAAATAATTACCAATTCAAATTTCAGTGTTGGTGATGGCAGAGTTGCTTTCCCATGGTTCAGATATCAGCAGTCCACATTGGGAATGTAGACTGATAAGCCTTCCTTATTCTTTCTCCACAAGACTGAGCCCTCAGGTCTTCCAGCTGATATTTGCCAAGTTTGCCAATCGCTTCCTTCTTCTATTGTGCCTCAGTTATTTTCTGTAAGTTATTTATTGAACTCTAGTGTTCTCTTCTAGAAGTTCTATCTGAGGTATGATTATCTATAATTTTGGTTCTTCTATCTGAAGAGGGCAATGTCTGATGTCTCTAGACAGTCATCTTGAGCCAGGTATCCCTTTAATATATTGATTTATTTTCCTCTGGAAAAATTATCAGTGTTGAGATTGCTGGATTATGTGGTAGTTCTGTTTCTAGTTTTTGAGAAATCTCCATGATGTTTTCCATATTGTTATACTAATTTACATTCCCTAAAGAGTATATAAGAGTTCCCTTTTCTCTGCATCATTGCCAGCATGTTATTTTTTTGTCTTTTTATTAATAGTCATTTGAGCTAAGGTGAGATGGTATCTATTGTGGTTTTTATTTGCATTTTCCCAATAATGAATGATCTAAGTATTTTTTAATTTATCTATTGGTCATTTTTAGGTCTTCATTGGAAAAAATGTCTGTTCATGTCCTTTGCCTATTTTTGAATGCAATTATTTGCTTCACACTGTTGATTTTTTTTTTTTTTTTTTGTATTCTACATATCAGTCCCTTGTCACATGAGCAGTTAGGAACTATTTTCTGTCTACAAGTTGTCTGTTCATTCTATTGATAGTTTCTTTTGCTGTGCATGAGCTTTTTATTTTAATATAGTCCATTATCCTATTTTTGTTTTTGTTTCCTGTGCTTTTGAGGTCTTAACCATATGATCTTTGCCAAGACTAATTTTCTGAAGGGTTTTCCCTATTTTTTTAAGTAATTTTGTGGTTTCAGATCTTGTGCCTTAATCCATCTTGGTTGATTTTTGTATATGGTGAGAGACAGGGTTCCAGTTTTATTTTTCTGTATACAGTTATCTAGTTTTCCCAGCATTATTTATTGAAGGTGTTCTTTCTCCGATATATGCTCTTGGTGGCTTTATCAGTTGGCCACAAATGTGTGGATTTATTTCTGTGTTTTCTATTCTGTTCCATTAGTCTATTTTTATACCAATACCATGCTTTTCTTGTTATTATAGCTCAAGGTTATTACTGATATGTAAGGTTTCACTCGTGTAATTTTATTAATTGACCTATGATTGTTTATATTTGCCTTGTTTCTTTTTTAATCTCTTACTTTCATCACTGTGGCTTGGTAGTATTCTGTAGTGGTAACATTTCTTTTCCTCATTTGTGTTTGTACTACCAGTGAGTTTTAAACTTTTCTGTTTTTTCATGATGTTAATAGTTGTACTTTTGCGCCCAGGTTTAAGAAATCCCTTGAGCATTTTTTGAAGGGCCGGTCTAGCGCTAATGAATTCCCTCAGCATTTGTTTGTCTGAGGAAGATTTTATTTCTCCTTTATTTATAAATGATATTTTTTGCAGGATATAGTATTTTTTTCTTTCAGCACTTTGAATATATCGGTGAAGTTTCTGTTGGACAATCTGCTGTTCATCCAATGGAGTTTCCTTTAGAGGTAACTAGATGGTTTTCTCTAGATGTTTTTAGAATTTACTCTTTATCTTTGACTTGTGACAGTTTAGCTCTAATATGCGGTGGAGAAGACATTTTAGAAATGCATCTATTTAGGGATCTGAGAGCTTCTTGTACATGGATATCTAAATCTTTTGCTAGATGTACTTTTGCTAATGAAGACAATCTTTTGCTAGTGAAGTTTTTTGTTATTATTTTGTTAAATAGGTTATGAATATTTTGATTTCTCTTCACCTTCTGGGACACAGAAAATTCAAATATCTGGCTGCTGTATTGTGTTCACTATGTCATGTAGATTTTGTTCATTCTCTTTTATTCTTTTTTTCCTGACTGGGTTATTTCAGAAGATATGGGGTTGTTGCAGAAGACATGTTGTCAAGTTCTAAAATCACTTCTTCTGCTTAATCTACTTAATAGATACTTTTCTATTTATTTATATTGGTCATCTGTGCTCTCTTCTATCTCACTGAGCTCCTTAAATATCATTGTTTTGAATTATTTCCCCAGGATTTCAAATATTTCTTTTGCATTGGAACCTATTCCTGAAGAATTATTGTGTTCCTCTGGAGATGTCACATTCCCTCGCTTTTCCGTCTTCGTTTTGTCCTTATGTTGATTTCTGCGCATCTGGTGGAAGAGTTGCTTCTTCCTTTTCCTTTTTCCTTTTTTCCTTCTTAAATTTGTTGTCATGGGGAGGGTTTTCCTGAGGATGTCTAAGTTTTTCACTGGTTTAAGGTGCATCATGAGTGGAGACTGGAATAAAGTTTGCTGGGGACAGGGTTGCTAGGTGGCCCAGTCCTCGGGTTAGCGGTCACAGCAGCGGGGCAAGTTGTGTCTGTTCTTGGGTACCAGGTGGTGTCCTCTGGTACTAGTGTTAGTGGGTCCAAAGCTTTGGGGGCTCCAGACAGCTTTTTTAGGTGCCAGTAGCAGCAACAGCAGTCATCATTTAAAATATCACTATGTAATTGGAGACTTGTGTATAAAGTTATGCTAATTTATTTCAATGGTGTTTTATATTAAGACACAATCTAGCAATAATATATGCCTTTGCTCATCTTCCAATAAAAAAGCAACAGCCAAAATGAGAACGAATGTCGACCAAAAGTTTCTTAATTTTCCCAAATAGATACAAAATATTCAGGGAAAGCAACAACAAATTACTTTACTTTACTTTGCTTTACATTTCAGTATTTTCCCCTCATAACACAGCTCCCTTGCTCTCATTCCCCTTTACTTTCTTCAAAGGGGCCTTGAGTTCCCTTCTGATGATATAAACCTGGAGGTTCCAGCAAGGAAGAAAGTAGCAAAGATGGGGGCCTCTGCCAAAGTTGGAAAAAAGTAGCAAGGATAGAAGATCTGACTCATCAGGAATAACCAGACACATACTTCCTCAGACCATAGGAGCGTGGCAAGCAGCGTTGAGGATGCATTAGACCAATCGCATGGACCTGATTGTTCTATCATGATCCAATTCCCCTTGCTAGCTCTTGGCTACAAAATAAAGGTATGACTCAGTTCTCACTAAGGAAATATATGAGAGGAAAAGTGGTGAGGTAGGTTCTAAGAACATTTTTCCTTTTTAAAAGAGATATTCTCGTCAAGAGATATTGTATTTTCTACCTGTAGATGTTTATGTGTTAATGTAGTATCCGAAAGTGTTGCAGACTTGCTATAAGCTTGATGATAAAACCAATCTAGAGGCCAGTAGAGTGGAGAGATGAAAAGAACCTGGATCTCTGTAGATAACACTCAGTCAGTGAATCAAATAAACTCCCACACTATCCTACGTCTTGATTTGTGGATACGCGAGAAAATAAAAAACCTTACTATTGAAGACAGCTCGAGGCAGGGTTATTATTCTTGTAGCTGAAAGATCATAGCTGATATAGGTGAAACAAGAGATTCAGTTAGGTTTTTAGACATACTGCTCACCAAGACTTGTTGTGGCTTCACCCTTGGCCATACACTAGCCTTCAGAACACCAAGTAGACAGTGAGGGAGCAGAAAATTATTTCTAGATTCTCCTCCCTAGGAAGGGATTCCGTACTAAAAAGTCAGATCAAGATCTCATTTATTCAGGAAGTAAATACTTTTCCAAGGAATATATGATCCACAGTTGGACAGGACAGGGATAGTCAGGTACTGATTCCTGGGTATTTTCACTCATATTTTTACTGTCCACTTTTATCCATTGCATTTCATTAGCTCGAAAGCAAAACAAATCTTTCCTCCTCAAGGGAAAACTTACAATTCCCGGTGTACAATATGTGCATACCACTGTCCTACCCTGCTCTGATTTTCTTGGGTCTCTATCTCTAGGAGGCTCCACCTTTCAGAAGGAACTACAAAAGAAGTCATAAAAACGTCAACATTCATAAAAAGATGAAGAGAGGCTTTAAGTAGAATGGTGGGGCATTTCCCACATAAGAAGACAATTTGGCCAGTTGTTCAGAAAATCTGAAAACATATACTGCTGACCCTCATGAGTTCCCTGCAGTGTCTATACTAATTCAATAAGGAAAGGAAGCAATAACAACGCCGGCATGACTGAACTATGCAATACGCACTCAGAGCTTTAAGGAGTGCCCTTATCAACAGTATCAGATAACTTAGACTCACAATCTACTTTTTTACAGTGCACATGCAACCCTGCCATTTTAGTCTCCAATCTCGTTGAATAAAAACTGGAAGATGAACTGTTCTAATCAACACTTGAAAGGATAATCGAATAGTAGTTATGCTTCCACACGAAGTGAAATTAAAGAAGGGATAAGAACCAGATCAAGCAAGACATCTCCAATATCCCACCTCCAGCACATTTTTCCACATTTCCCTCATCCTAACTAATGCGAAAGTAGATCGGGTTTTATAATGCATATGTTCATTATTTTTCTATCAGGGGCCATGCTGAGATTGACTCGTACTTGAGATTTAAATTCATAAGGAACAGAGGAAAATAGTAATCAGGTACTTGGAAAGTTGACTCAACTCAATCATGGCTTATCATGGTCTACTTGAAATAAGAAAGCGTGAATTCTTCTGTTTGGGTTGACAGTGCAAGTAGAGAGGACACCCTGAGAGGAGCTTTTGAACAATTCATAAGTACTTCCAATTGGAGAACATCACTAAATAACAGCACCTCTACTTACTGGAGGCTTGCTCACTTTGTGCCAAGAAATACTAACCGACATACATTATTATTCCATGAAATTTTCGCAAAACAGTTTACAGATATGGAAATGAAGGTTTAGAGCAGTTACAGTAATTACTTATGGAGGTCCAGATTTTTCAGGTTAGCATGGACTGAGAGTGTCAGCTCAATGGGTCAGTCAGCCGAGCCCCAGAGAGGGTAGTCTGGGGGTGCTGGGAAGCCTAGCCCCAGAAGTTTCGGCTCTCATGGGCTGGTAAGCCAAGCACTGAGAGTGTTGTTGGTTAGGTGGACTGGAAGGCTAGCCCCCTGGGCGTCTCAGCTTCAGAGTCTCGCCTTCTTCCGGTAGCTCTCTTGGTTCAGCAGGCTCCGTCGGCTAACAAGCCAGCCTCTCGGGTGCATGGCTGTCTGTCTCTGGTAATCTTCTGCAGCTCTTCTGGTTGCAGCTCTTCAGGGTCAAGGTTCTTGTCTCATATCCAAGAAGAATGAGGGACACAGCCGGCTGGAAAGTGAGAAGGCAGGATTTACTGAGGACAGAAAAGCTCCCACCATGGGTGGAGAGCCGAAGGGGTTGCCCAACTGGGGCAGAAAAACCTGGTGCTTATATAGCCCTAAGTCCAAGCTGATTGACTAGCACTAGCTGTGAGCTGTAGCTGTTCTGATTGGTCAGTATTAAGGACCAATCGGCAGGAGGTAGGGGCTTAATGGTGAGCTGATTGATTGCTTTTCGATCCCATCAGTGAGTACTTAAGCTTTTTTTTTTTTTGAGTTGGAGTATTTTTTGATTTATTGTAGAGATGCGGTCTCGCCAAGTTGCCCAGGCGGGTCTCGAACCCGTGGGCTCGGGCAATCCAAGTACTTAAGCTTTAACTTGAGAGACTCACAGGAAGCTTGTTTACCAACAAGCCTGAGAGGCCTGCTGTGAATTTGCTACATTGTTATCAGAGGACTCCCCTGTCTGTCTGACTAGCCTTTTTCTAGCTGTCTCCTGTCTCAATGGTCACAACTGCTTATCAGTGCTGGAGCTGGAGTTGAAACTGAGTTTACTTGAACTCAAGCTTGGGTACTAATAATCAATGACAGTTTGCCCAATCAATAATAGCAAATAAGTTTATAAATTTATTTAGCTATAGAGTAGGTGGCACTGGCGAAAAGATATAATTTTTACCTTTGTCATCCATTTGAAAGAATAATAGGTATATGCGTAATTTTCTACAACTTATAAAAATGAAGAATATTGATACAGAAAAAAGTCATGCTGACATAATTTAAAGTTGCTGTTCATAATAAAAATATATACCAAATCAAATATTTGAATTATAACCTAGTTTTGTGTCACATAACAACATTGTGGTCAACAACAGACCACATGTTGGATGGAAGTCCCATAAGGTCATAAGACTACACTTTTACTATGATCTTTCTTGATTAGATAAGTTTAGATACAAAAACACCTATCATTTCATTATAATTGTCTCCCGTATTCAGTATAGTAACATGCAGCATAGGTATGGTAGGCTGCACCCTCTAGATTTGTGTAAATGCACTCTGTGGTGTTGACACAATAATAAAATTACCTAATAATGCATTTCTCAAAACACATCCCAATCACTAAGTGGCATATGACAGGGCATCATACCAAAATAGAATTCACTCCAAAGGCAGGACATTTAAAAACAAAGAAAACAATGTATAAATATTATACATCAAACCAAGAAGTATAAATAAACACATTCGAGAAGTTAGAGAAAATACGTGATTAGATATCAGCCACTTTTATAGCTACGATGTTAAAAGTATAATAAAAATCTATCCTGAACCTAGTAAATATTATCGCTCCAGTGAATTAAGCAAACATATCCCTTCCCTGTTGGAACTGAAGATACAGACATTAAAACCTGCGGTGAAGAAATTCAGGGAGACATACATAAATAGCATCATCTTATCTGAGCATATCCAGAGAGCTGCTTGAAAGCTGAGGAACGCAAAGGAATAAGCTTGATGAAGAGGGGGTAAGTGAGCATTCTGGGAGGACGGACTTGAGGCAGCCGAAACTTTGGCACATTCAAGAGAGCGAAAGGCTTGGTGTGCTTGGAGGGTGAGGAAAGGGGTAGACGAGAGAGGCTTCCAGGAGTCTTAAGGCCTACATCTTAACGATGAGGGAAGGCCATGTGAAGTTTCAGTCTGGGGATGCTTTTTCTCATTCATTCTTCTGTCCAGTTACTCGGCAATTGTTACTGAGTACCTGCAATGGGCCCGATTGTTCCTCGGATTGAGACACAGCAGGAAACACAACAAAGCTGTGTTCCCAATGAGCTTCTGTTCTTGTAGAGGAAGATAATCTATAAAGAAATAGCAAGGCGATGCCTCAAGTGTGAGGAAGCCATGTGTACCATTAAAAAGAATAAGCCGGGCTCGGTGGCTCAGCCTGTCATCCCGCGCCTTGGGAGGCCGAGGTGAGTGGATTGCCTGAGCCCGCGGGTTCGAGACCCGCCTGGGCAACTTGGCGAGACCTCAGCTCTACAGTAAATCAAAAAATGAGCTGGGCGTGGTAGCGCACGTCTGTACTTCCGGCTACTGGAAGGCTGAGGCGG
>CAUYQG010144162.1:0-13484 GCA_963574415.1 Tarsius wallacei | reverse complement strand
GGCTAATTTTTGATTTATTGTAGAGATGAGGTCTCGCCAAGTTGCCCAGGCGGGTCTCGAACATTTTCCTTTTCAACCTTTAATTTCTTCTCAGTAAAACAAGGAATCATGAGTAGGTGATCTCAGTGTTACTCTATTTCTTGCCTAGCATTTCTTTAGATCCTATTAACCTTTAGTGATTGACATAATGAAAGAAGCCCCAACATTATTTTTCGACCAAAAAACTCGACATAATGGCTACTGTTAGATGACCATGGAAAAGTAACTTGCCCTTTCTGGACCTCAGTTAACTCAGCTGTTCTATGAGGGTATTGGACCAGTATTGGATGATTTCCAAGGGCCTATAGCCCTAATATTCTGGTGTTCCTCAAGTTATTTTTGCCCAGAGAAGTACATTTTCAGTTTATATGCAAATCCATTATAAGATCAGTTTTATAATTAGTTGCCAATACTATATCTGCTTGTCGAAAAGATGAAAAAAAATCTTTAATTACTAGTCCTTCCAAATAGGATAATTATTTCCCTGCTCTTCCACAATAAAATACTTCATAAAATAAAGTGAAAAAACTGAGTTAAAAAAAAACCCAAACAAACCAAACCTCTTCAACACACAGTTATGTGGCACATACCATTGTTTCTGACCTTACTTTGACATAGTTTCACCCCCATTGCTGGGTCCTCCAGAAGGCACCCATGGAAGGTTGGCATTCAAACCATGCTCTGGTCCCTAGTGCACATTCAAGCCTCTGAGCTCATCTGTCATGAATCTATGGACACTTTTCAGAAGACAGTCTAGTGCCAGAATGTCAAGTACCTGTGGTCAATCCCAGACAAAGCTATCAACAAGATTTCAGATGCAACAAAGCTGGGAAAACCTTTAGACATGTACTAGTGTGCCACATTCCTTTTAAAAATTGGTTTTTCTTTTTGCTTGCAAACCCCTAAAAGAAAATAAATAGAAGTCAGAATTTTAGTAGGCACAAAATAGTGTTTGTTTATAGCTAAGATGATTCTTCTTTTTTTTTTTTTTAGTTGGAGTTTCACTCCGACGCCCAGGTTGGAGTGCAGTGGCACACTCATGGCTAGCCCAGCGTCGATCTGCTGGGCTCAGGTAATCCTTCCGCCTCAAACTTCCAAGTAGCCTGCAGGCACACACTACCACACCTGGCTAATTTTTTATTTATTGTAGAGACGAAGTCTCACCAAGTTGCTGGGGTTGGTCTCAAACCCACGAACTCAGGCAATCTATTCACCTTAGCCTCCCAAAGTGCTGGCATTGCAGGCTGAGCCACCGAGCCCAGCCAACATGATTCTTAATGTGAAAAAACCAAGGTAATTAACTAAAAATCTATTGGAACTAATAAGAGTACAGTAAGGAGGCTGATATCTCTTACAAACCAACAATAGATAGTTAGCACATTTAATAGGTAGAAAAGTTTCCAGTGACTATGACAACAAAATTATACATATTCCCCCATTAGAGGAAAAAGCAGGAAATTTATGAAGAAAATAACTTTCCTGAGAGCCAAACTAAAAGTTATAAAACATTATTCATACTATGGTACCATTTGGTGTTAAAAATATACACAATTTTTGTACAGATGATAGTTTAGAAGGAAAATCATCAAATTATCACCACAGTTCTTTTTCTTCAATGGTAGATCAAGTGTAATTTGTAGATTTTGTTTTGTATTTTTATATCTTGGAGTTTTCCAATGTTTTAAAAAAGGAAAACATTATTGTATAATAAAACAAAATCTTAAAAAAGGAAGTAAAAGCACACTCTCTGTGGCAAAGTACAATGATGCCACTCCTTCATTTTTGCCTGTCTTCAAATGCACATTTTGTCCTTTGTCTCTTCCTATTGTGTAGCTGTTGGTCTCTCAGGGAGAACCAAGTGATCCTAGCTTCCCCATGGAGCCTCATCTATGTAATTATGACCCGCATTTGGAAGCTCCTGTTTGTTATCACACAGCAGGTACTGACATGCAACAGATTGTGGACTGATCCCTTCATTCTACCTGTAAAAGTCTAAAGAAAAAAACTAATTGCAGGAAAAGATCTTTACATGAATTATTGGTATGTATTCTTTGACATTTCAAAAAGAATTGAGGCTTGTATCTTCTAAGATGGTAGGAAAGTGAAAAACTATTTTGCCTTATGCAAAGGTCTCAGTATTATTGTCACTAATTTCTTTCTAGAAAATAAAAGGTATCAGCTTAGTTGTTCTCTGAGGGCATAGGGGTGGGAAAAGGGGACAGGGAAAGGGGGAGAAATGGCCAGGAGCCAGGATATAGAACATCCAAGTCCCTGACCAACAGTTTCCTTGAGCACAGTGATTCCCAGCTAAACAGATCCTGGGGAAAGTGTTCTGCACGGAGAGCAAGCTCAGGAAATTCTCATTTCTTTGCCATCCAAAGCTTTTCCTCCAAATGCTAGCCAGAGCCCCTGTCATTGAGCTGGTGTGGTTCTATCGATGGGTTCTGACTGCCTATGATACACCCTTAGTCTTTGCTAATAGCAAGGCTTTTGGACTCTTGGTCTCTTTTGCTTAAGTTCATACTCTCTATAAAAACACTCCCATGAAGAGAAGGGGGGGTGGTGGGGAGAAAAAGAAATGTGCACTAAGGAAAAGGAAGGTCTTTTTGCAGAGAACCTCAGGCTCCTCTTATTCCTCTGGGCTATTTACCTGCATAGCCAGTAGGTCTGGGGCCTGAAAGCTCAAAAATAAAGACTGAGTCACCTAAAGTTTTATTTATTTACTTATTTCTGACATAGCAAAGTGGATGTCACACTTGTCCTGGGTTCAAGTCCTGCTCTTGTAGGCTCTCCTCTTCTTCTGGCTGTTCATAGATTCCAAAACAGACAGGACCCCCAGAACATTCCTTGGGCAGAACTCCCTGGGCAGGCAAATGGTCCAGAGATGGGGCTGATTGAAAAAAGTTCAATTTGATTGGCTGTGAATGGCAGCCTAGACTGAGCAGGCTGAAAGAGACCAGTACTTGGCCGGGGTGGAAGCTAGGGGTGCTGTGAGGTGGAATCTCCCTTTTATGACAGCCACCTGTAGGATCCAGCTTCAAGATCAGGAGGTCAAGAACAAAGGCATCTCCCAGCCTGGTCCAGAAGGAGGTCATGGGTCCACCCCAGGCCTTTTGACCACTGCCTCTTGGTCAACAGTATTTTCCATGAGTGGGAGTTATAGTCAGCAAATAATTACTTTCTATGATTCCAGTGTTACAGCCTACCGGGTTTTTATGCCTGTTGAGCAGAAAAGTCAAGACTGAGACAGCAGTTGTTGCATTAGAGAAAGACTAATAATCTGAGTATCTGAGTGAGGAGGATGGGAGATATTTTTCAAATCTGAGAATTTAGAAGCTGGAGTTTTTAAGGGTAATTTGGCGGGCAAGGACCTAGGGAATTGGGACTGCTGATTGGCTGGGGATGAAATCAGAAATGTTGAGATTGTTTTTGTGGTACTAGGTCAGTTTCTGGGTGGGGTTCAGAGATCACTGGAGCAGTTGGAGTCAGATGGTCTGCTAGAACGCAGAGTCTGAAATATATCTCAAGCACCACTCTTAGGTTTATGTTATATAGATGAATAATTGGGGGAAGTAACAAATCTGATGAATAATGGATGTGGGAGGGGGAATCCCTAGTGATCAATGCTGCTTATGCTTTTCAGCCAGTTAAACTTCTGGATGCCATCAAGGAGACTGACATGACCTACAGCCCATTGTTCTTCAAGAGAAAAAGTTAATCTTGAAGCCTCAGGGCCTAGGAGAGGTCAAGGAGAAAAGAAAATAAGTATAACAAACATCTCATAATTAATATTTTAACAAAATTTGGGCCCCCAATACAATTCCAACCTTGTGGTCTTTTTATTAATTTTATGAAGGCAGTTTCACCAACATACGCCTATCTTCCCAATGTTTATAATGAGACTTCATTGAAAGCAGGCATCTTCATGCAACTTTTCATGGGGTGAAGTGACCAGGTCTATTTTGTAAAGACATATGAGGTCAGCAACAATTGGGTAAGCCATTCTGAAGAAAGATTCTCAGGGTAAGATTTACAAAGGTTACAAGAAACTTGCTGGCCATAGTAAGAATTGTAAAAGCTTGCTAACCAGTTGTAAATCATTGTTGTAAATGAAACTTTAGCTGACTGCTGTGAATGAAAAAGCAGTTAACCATTGCTGTGAACTAATCCTATCGTAAAGAAACTACCCAACACAGCCTGGCACTACACTGAACTCCCCAGCACAGGCTGGCACCACACTAAACTCTCCAACACAACCTTATACAAATTCCCTCTAGCCTCTGCCTCTTTGCAGACAGCAGACATTCTCTCTCTTAACTGCTCCCCTGCCCACAGCTCCCTTGCTGTGTATCTTTGCCTTCAATAAATCTGCCTTTCTAAATTCACAACTGTCTGGGTGAATTCCTTTACCGCTCATGATTCCGGCCTCAACTAGTGGTGTGCATGACCTATTTGCCCTTTGAAGGAGCAGCTTGTTGTGAACGTTGCAGTAAGTACCAAGCGGCAGAGGCAGGAGAGCTGCGATCTGGACAAGGTTATTGAATGCCAGACTGGATAAATCTGGGGAAGAACTGAAAAATGTTGAGGGGGCTGGGAGGGGGCTGGGAGAGGGCTCTTCTTCTTGCCCTGTCTGGACAGTGTGCTATCCCTGAGTTTACTAGGAGTGCAGTGGCTGGAACAAGAGAGCACATGCGGCAGCACTTGTTTGTTGGGAGTAGGGCGTTGGACATCCTTCAGGAGAGGCACTCAGACAAATTGGATTCTTCCCAGGAGGGGAAGACAAGGGAGGGGAGGAGGCTTATGTAGCCAGAAGGAGCAAAATTGCAATTCAAAACAAAAGCAAACTGTACCTGCATTTGCATACTGGAGGAGTGATACAGTTTATTTGAAGGACAAGCCTCCTTGTATAGAAAAATCAGCTGATGAACCTCTTCATGAGGTGAGCCTCCTCGTCCAGGGCATAGTGTTGTTAGGAGAGAGGAAAAGAAAGAGGGATAAACAGCTCCACAAATAAATGGTAGAATTTGGGAGTTGTTTTTGGTAGCTAGAGAGATTGAGAGGATCAGAGGCTCAGAAAAGGGAGAAGAGGAGAGGTGAGAGGTGGCAGGTATCCAAAAGTTGACAATCAGTGATCACACCAAGCAAGGGGAATAAATGAGTAAATACACATGAAGCTCTTATGGCAATGCCTGGAATAGCAAAAGCCCTCAGTGGTACCAAGAATGCTGTTTTCTCCCTGCTTTGAATTGGTTGCAAAAAAGAATGTCCAATTCTTAAAGGCAGTCAGGTTTTTAAAAATTCCCTGTCCAGAAAATGGAGACAGGGAGCTCGTGCCCTGAAATCCCTTTCTCCCCAGCAATGGAAGGTACAGGAGTTTTAGAATTGGATGTGGGGTGGGGAAGGTATGCAAGCAGGAGCAGGGTAGAGTTTTGGACATGCAGGCGCAGTTCACAAACATGCTTCTCCATATGTTGCATGTACACAAGATAGCGGAGATTTTCCTGGGGGGGATGGATTTTTTAGTATTATAATGGCATATTTATAAGCTAAAGGTAACAGGAGGTTGCAGGCACTGGTCCGTGCTAGGTTGTTCCAGTCTAAACCAGCCTTGCAGAAGGTCTGGACTTCCTCTGGTATTTGACAGGGACTGAACCCTTTAAGCTGCTGCACCTATAAAGAAAGAAACTAGGGAAGATGTGTTAGCTTTTCTTAAGAGACTTAAAAAAAAGAAGAAAAAAAAAGTAAAGTTTTCACAGTATCCCATCAGGGCTTTCCTGGTGACAGCAACAGCTATTATTTCCCCTTTTCTTCTTCCCTTGGGTCTATACAGAATAGGTCTCTCTCGCTTATGTTTCAAGAATGTCCTCAGGAGGGAGTTCAAGACCAGCTTGGGCAATATAATGAGACCTCATCTCTACAAAAAATAAAAAAGTTAGCCAAATGTGGTGGCATGTGCCTGTAGTCCCAGCTACTCAGGAGGCTGAGGTGGAAGGATTGACTGAGCCCAGGAGGTCAAGGCTGTAGTGAGCTGTGATGGTGCCACTGCACTCAACCTGGGCGACAGAGTGAGAGTCTGACTCAAAACAAAACAAAACAAAAACAAAAACAACGAATGCCAGTAGGAGGAATATTGAGATATTTTTAAGACATTGAAGTCTAATGTTCAATGTAACCTGTTGCCTGTATTTTACCATGTTGCAATCTCCCTCTGTTACTGAAAACTCTTAGTAAAAGTCTGGCAAACCCAGCTAATGATGGTTAGTGAGAATGTGGGAAGATGGAATTAGGGTCTGGGGCCACGGTAGGTAGGGCACAGTAGGTGGGGCACAGGTAGGGCACACTCCCTCAGTGAGAGGGAAGGCTACTGTGGGATCTGGAACCAAGGGCCAGGAGCAAGCAACAGAGGTGCAGCAGGAGGCAGAAGACCTGCGAGGGTATTTAATCCACATGGAGACTCATGGGGCTGTCGGGGTGGGGGTCCACCCAGAGCATGGGATGGAATCTTGAGCCATCTTGTATGGATGCCAAAGTAGAGGGCCCAGGTTTCTGTGAGCACTACTCGAATACGCCATCTGAGGAACCAGGTCTGTCTTGGTGGATAAACAGAATATTCTGGGGGCACATTGTTACTCTCTTTAATGACCAAAAGGACAGACGTGAAGCATAGGAAAGACTTGCTTTGTGTAGACCTAGGGGCAGAAGGGAAGAGGTAATAATGACCACGACTGAGGGCTTTTGTGACTCCAGGCATTGTTATAAGGGCCTATAACAAATAACACGGACTTCTTTACATGTCATTAGACTGCAACATCGCCACCGCAATGCCTTAAATAAGTTACTTGTGTCCTGAGATACAGGTGTCCGAGATGGTCAGAGCTGTCCACTTATCCTTTGTGCCGTGACAATGATAACACTATCATTTTTCTGTGTGCATTGTGAGGTGAATAAACAATACAGAAACATTGAATTAGACAGAATACTACAGAATCGCTTATAGTAAACATGTAATATTCCATGAAATTTATGTAATTCATATTTTTAACCAGTTCCCAGAATTCAAGTTCCAATTTTGCTGATTGCTGGTGTTGTGAATTGGGGGAGACTTCACTTTTCTTAGCTTGAGTTTCTTCATCTGTAAAATAAGAATATTGAAATTTATCTCTTATAATTTTTGTGAGGACTGAATGAGGCATTTCAGGTAAAGACATTTTCTTTAACATTTTAAAACTATTTAAACATTAAATGTTATGGCTGACATATATACATATTTTGTTTCTAAATTGATGATTTTCTTATGTCAAGAAAATCAACTTAGCAACTAAGCAAACAGGAGATATCAGAATGTGTCTATTTACAAAATATAGAAAATTATTTTCCTTCATACGAGTATCAGTCACGTGGACAGTATAATAAATAACAGATCTCATTTATTATTGAGAAATAAAACACCACAGGAATTCACACAACTGTTTAGGACTACAAAAAGGACACAAAACTTTACTGCAGTCATGAACTATGACTTAAGTTAGTAGAAAGACATTTTAGTTCCTGTAAAACAAAATGGATGTTGAAAGCCAATTTATCAGAGTTAGTTAATCATTTAATGTAATGCTCATTAAAATCCCAATGGGATTTTTTGGGGAGAGACTTAAACTATTTAAAAGTTAGTACAGTAGATTTATTTATGCATAAGAATAATTACAGACATTCCGAAAATAAAAAAAAGAGGAACAATGTGTGTGGTCAGATAATGTAATATTTCCAAGTTATAGCGTGAAAATTGTGATCAGGTATAGACTAACCAACAAAACATAATAGTTTGGAATTAGACTCAGGTATATACAAGAATTCATTAGATGAGAAAAGTTTATGTCAGAAGAAAAGAATGATCTAGTTAACAAACAGGTTAAGAATAATCAGGTACCCGTTTGAAAAAACAGAGTCAGATTTTATGTCTCATACCACACACTGTAATAAATTCCAGCTGTATTTAAATGTTTAAAAACCCCATGAATCAAGAAACATAGACAAATATTTAGGCATCCTGTAGAAATAACTTTCTAATCACAAAGCAAAGGTAGAAATTATAAGGAAAAAAGTTAGGTAGATCTCACTAAAAGCTTCTAAAACTTCTTTTATATGTCAAATATAAAAAATGACAAACAACAAACTATGAAAAGTCCTTGCCAATTGTATCACAACAAATGGCCAATGGCTTTAATATTTAAAGCCTACAACTCACTTTTTAACATGCCCAATGAAAAAATGATAGCCAAGGAGAGAAAGAAAGGAATTCACAAAGGAAATACAATGATGGATGAATAGACAAAAGCAATTTCATCCTATCAGATCATATAGAGTGCACTAAATCAATAAGATAGTCTATAACTGGGTAGCAAAACAATACTTTGAAAAGCAAATTCTCAATTTTATTCAGTTTTAATGTAAAGCAAAAGTCTGTCTGACTATTTTTGTACTCTACTTTCCATTACTCGCATCTTTGGAAAGCCTAGTCATTTAGATCCTAAAGCTAAGTTCATGGTGGCAGCTACTTGACTGTTAGGCACAGATCTGGAGTCACAATCGAATGCTCCAAGGTGACAATTAATGTCTTATTAGCTGTGTGACTTTGAGGAAGGAGTCATAGGATTCTTTACTTCCCAGCAATCCAGCATCCCTTTTGTGTATTTAGTGTGGCTTAAAGTGCATTTTTTTTCCTTTCATTAATATCCAGCTGACTGATTTTGACTCATCAGATGGAAACTTCCAAGTCTGTTACAGAGAATAATGATGACCCGGTCATTGTTTTCAGAAAGCACAGAACAATCTCAGTTCAGATTTACATGCTCCCTTAGGACGAATTGATTCTTTAATTGTTCTCAAGATGAATTGATTCTTTAATTGTTCTTCTAAGGAAAGGTTGGAGATGAGTTGTGTAAGCTGTGGAAAGACAAGCAGAATTGTCCAATGATGACCCCAGGAGTCCTCCTCAGGTTGTTGTCTGGCAGTGGATTACCTGAGACCTAGTGTCCCTTTTCTCCAGGTGAGAGAGGCTGAGCATGCACTCAGTTGCCCATGGAACTAAGGGGATCCCTGTGTTGCAGCAGCTGGAATCCCACTCCCCACAGTGTCACAAAGTCTTAGCATTCTGACTTCACACTCTGCATGCCAAGTGCTCTCCTGTTGACACTAAGAAGAGGAGGAGGGTTTTCCCCTGGGGCATGGCCATGGTTTGTCCAAACATGCCCTGGTCCCTTTGCACTTTCTATGGATGAGTAATGAGAAATAAAAATAAAATCATAAGTGCCCCGCTGCCCCGGCCTGCCGCCAACTGAATGAACCCTTTCTTGACCAAGAGCACCCCTGAGAAACCTTGGAAACTGAGTTGCTCATTATGATGACACTGGAGATCAGTCACATCCCCACCCCCTTGCTAACTGCCATTAGGCTTCTTGCCTAAGGGCTAAACAGAAACCAGCCCTTTCAACAGACTTCACTGCTGATCCCCACCAATCATCTCACTGCCACCCCTCCCTTTTGTAGTTTTGACACAACTAGGACCAGACCAGCATTTCCTTCAGATAAGAGACCACCAACCGTGGAGTGGTTCTGGCCAGTCTGTGGAGAATGCGCAGTAAGAGGTTTTCTGTCTCCTTCTTCACCTTTTGATATCAGAGGGCTGAAAAACTCCACTCTTGGACCATGGCATTGGTGCCGTGTTTTGTACGTGCAACTCATGGAGGGGCAAGAAGCTTAGTTGCACATGTGAGTGTTTCTCCTTTTGTAACTAACTGTTCATGACTCCTCCTGTAGCTCACTGAAGGTAGATATTCGGCACCCTGTCCAGCATAAATTCCTGTTTTATTCTTCTGATCCTCAATGAGCCTGTTTCTGTTCCTGTTTCATGGCCTGAGGCTAGGCTTCCCAGACTGTCAGAATGGCTACCCTGCAGGCTGCAACCCTATTTGAGAAATAAAGCTCTCCTTTCCAAATTTATGAACCTCATCATTCTTCAGTTGACAGAAAGAGCAGGGCCCCGTGGACCTCATCATGCTGGCTCTTTGCTTCTGTCTTTCCCCCGTAAAACCTGTTCCTTATCCATTATGAGTGACGGGGAGGTGTTTTGGCCTCACTCACCTCTCCACATGAGAGCACCCCTTTTAAGCAGATTTAATTTATCCAAAGCAGGTCAGGCACCCCCAACATTCAGAATGGCCTCACCACTTGAGTGATTTGCATCTTTTAGATCACAGATTCCATTTGAGCCATGAATAGCCTTTGGTCCTAGAGAAAGAAATACAGAGTTCTCCATGAATATGAATGATATTTGGTAATGATCAAATATTATTATGACTTTTTTTTCTGTATTTGTTGGGTAAATGGATAAAAATAAAACCTTCTAGGTTGTCAAGGTCCTGGGTAGATCATTTAGTATTGCCTTCTGGCTTGAATTGCCTGGTCTGAACAGCTGAGAGGGAATTTTAATATTGCAATATGTCTAGGGGAAAAAAAAATCCCTCATGGGTCATAACATTTCCAGGGTTATCCTGAAGTTTTGGAATTCTTTACCTTATTCTGAATTATAAGCCCAAATATTAAATATCCAACAGTGAAATATAGAAATATACAGAGCCAGACTCCACTCTTGTTTGTACATTGGAGGGGCAAGGGTTATTTCAGCAATTTTTGCTTTCTGTTAATGACCATACCCTGGGCTAGTGCTGATGCTGGTGACAATGACATGTGGAAAAGTAGCATAGAAGAGGTTTCTCTGAGTCCTAGTAGTAAGAAGAACCCAGGAAATACTCAGGTTTTTGCCATTGTTGAGTATGTAAATAACAACAGGAACAAAGTGTGCTGTGGTGTCTACCCATTGCTTTTGCCTGTTTCATTTCCCCTAATTCTAATCCCAGCACCTCTCTAGCTCTTCTTGGGAACCGCCCTTTTCACGCTGTCAGTCCACAGGGTTCAAGTGAAGCAGACCATAGCCCAAACTCCATTTTTACCTGACCCAAGCCACTGGGTCCTGAATGAGTCATTCAAAATGATAACACAGCTTTTCATTCTTCTGGGTAAAGGACTTAGGTTGGAGACCTAGTGACATCTTTAACTAGATGTATCTCATGTGGTACCTGACAAAGTCCAATATTATGCAAGAACTAAAACAAAGTTAGTCAGCAGGTGACTGTATACTATGTTTGAATTAGCCAAGTGGGAATTATTCCAGCCCTCTGGTGGTGTTATCAAACCAAACTGGGGTCCACTTGTCTAGTGCAGTAAGAGCAGATATCCACACCAAGGTTTTCAGCCAGAGAAAGGAAGACATTTTTTTGCAGGATACCAAGCAAGGAGGATCAGGCAGCTACGACTTAAGTCCCAACTTCCTTGATGGCTTTTAGGTAAGAGTTTTTAAAGCCAAGGGTAAATTTCAAAGCAGAAGTTATAGGCAGATTTGTAAATTAATACATGGAGGGTGGGATATCTTTAAGCGGGGATTACAAGTTGCAGGTAAATTCAATGATATTCTGATTTGCAATTGGCTTAGAAAGAGGAACTGTGTTTAAAAATCTGGGGACAGTAGAAAAGAATCTTAGCTTTGGTTCATGAGTGGGACTCTCTCCAGGCCCCTCAGGAAGAAATTTAAACAAAGGACAGTGGTCAGAGTTCAGTCCTCAGCTCCCTCTTATCTGAGGTCTACATACCAGTGGATTTGTTTGATGTGGGGTCTGAGTTTCTAAAAAACAACTCAGGAACATGTGTTAAGATGTTATCTTTAGTTTCTGTAGGGAACCAAACTCTCTGTGACTCTAACTTCCTTGGCTATTGATTTGAGCTACTATGACCTTCTTGCTTATGAGGTTGCTTATTTATTTCTCAGGGCTAGCCTGGTGCTTGAAATGTTCCTTGAAGGAACTCAGGATTTTTCTTTATTTCCATGCTGGGGATGGTGGTGGTGTTGCACAGACCCTTGAGAGGAGGTTCCTACTTCCTCAAAGTGGAAAGGCTAAACAGATGAAAATGAGAAAAATTTATAAGTACAGAGAGGAGATATAGGGAGGTCAGATCCAGGTGATTTAAAATAAGTATGGGCCGGGCTCGGTGGCTCAGCCTGTAATCCCAGCGCTTTGGGAGGCCGAGGCGAGAGGATTGCCTGAGCCCGCGGGTTCGAGACCAACTCGGGCAATTTGGCGAGACCTCATCTCAACAACAAATAAAAAAAAAAATTAGCCAGGCGTGGTAGCGCACGCCTGTGGTTCCAGCTACTTGGAAGGCTCAGGCAGAAGGATTGCCAGAGCCCAGCAGGTCGAGGCTGCAATGGCTGAGAGCATGCCACTGCACTCCAGTCTGGGTGACAGAGTAAGACTCCAACTCAAAACAAAAACAAAAAGTATAATATAAATCACCCTATGCATCTACTCCTTTTCTGTAGTGTGATGGCAACACGTCAATAGGTTATTTAACCTTAGTTCTTAACCAGTGCTTGTTCAGTTGATGAGAATACACTATACCCCACATTAGATATGTGGTGACCACAAGGTTCTTTGAGTATGTTTTTTTTTTTGGTCATCCTTCCCAACTGATGATCAGAATCCAATATCCCTTATTAGCTGCAGATTGGACATTTGAGGTGTCAATGTTCTTCAGCCAAACACCACTAAGAACACCATGGTTGGACAGGTGGGGCTTACTTGTTGATGTAAGGGAGCACATACACTGTGGGAACTGTGGGGTGCCTCCCTGAGAGAGTGTTAGAAAGGACCTATGATAGGACTTGGGCTTCTGTTGGGTGGTTTGGGGGAGAGATTAAGGAAGAGGTGTTAGATGCTGCCAAAAATTGGGAGGTTGCCGGAGTCCTGCTCCCGAAAAGTCCAGGGGTTCCCAAAGGTGGAGACGGCGTTGGCACTTGAGGGAAAAAGAGAGAAGGTAGGAAAGAGAGAGAGGAAGAGAAAGAGAGAGGCTGGACTCCCGTCTAGTGCAGAAGCCTTTATTGAGTGTTCACAGTGGGCTTTTATACCCAAATTTTGCACAGTCAGACTCACACGCCCTTCACATGAACACAAAGCCAGGTGTGTGAGGGGCGTCCCCCACCCACTAGATATTCTTTCAGGTATGAGGAAGAAAATCCCATAACAGATGTTAACCTTAATCCATGACTGCCTATAAACCCTTTTCATCCTAAACTAATTTATACTAATACCAAGTTAAAGGATAACCTAAAAATCCCATAACAAACGTTAACCTTAATCCGTGACTGACCTATCCTATAAAACTTTTTCATCCTATGCTGATTTATACTAATACCAAGTTAAACGATTCTATGATGTGGGGGACCAGCCCCCACGTGGAGATTTAGGGTGTCCCTGGAAAGGTATGGTGGCGTCGGCGATTATTCCTGGGGAACAAAGGGATTAGACTCCTGTCTAGTGCAGGAGCCGATTCTGCAG
>CAUYQG010144159.1:0-28819 GCA_963574415.1 Tarsius wallacei | reverse complement strand
ATCTTTAAGATAATGCTTTTGTTTTTGACACTGACTAGATTGCTGAAATAGACAAGCAAACCTGTTTTAAAATAACAATAACAATAATAATAATGTGTTTGCTGGACTGTTTCTTGTTTGCCTCTGTTTGATGCCCTTCAGTCTCTCATTGTTAAAGTTCACCTGGAGCTGGGCTCGGTGACTCAGCCTGTAATCCCGCACTTTGGGAGGCTGAGGGAGTGAATTGCCTGAGCCTGGGCAACTTGGCGAGACCTCATCTCTACAATGAATCAAAAATTAGCCTGGTGTGGTAGCGCGCGCCTGTAGTTTCCAGCTCCTTGGAAGGCTGAGGCGGAAGGATCACCAGAGCCCAGCAGGTCGAGGCTGCGGTGGCCGGGAGCGGCCGCTGCACTCCAGTCTGGGCGACAGAGTAAGACTCCAACTCAAAAAAAGAAACAAATAAATAAATAAAAAATAAAGTTCACCTGGGAAAAGGTTCCCCACTTTCTCTCTTTGCTCTGAGCTGTTGCTATGTGGCCATTTTTCTCTTTCCTGCCCCTCCCCCCTGCCCACCATTTCTGAGCCTTACAACCTTGTCATTCTTGGTTCTACTCCTCACTTCCACCCAAGGCTGGAGTGAGAGACTTCATAAAGCCCAGGTTGCTGGAAGGAAGCTGGGAAGTGGTTGAGAAGGAGTTCCCGTCTCTATAGCCTTACCAGAATAATGCATCTCCCTGGGACCTGGGGGTGGATTATCAGCGCTCACCACCAGGTCTCCTTTATTCACTTTTTAATTTCTGCTCCTCCAGAGTTCCTACCTGAGCCTGCACCCCCACAGGCACCACCAAGTTTTCAAGTAAATGGCTGGAAAATTCACCACTTCTGAGAGTTGCTGTATCTATGGCATAAAAGAGAGTAAGAAATGGAAGTCCCCAGCTGAACTCCCTCTGTCGGCCCACGTGAGGGGTTCCTGGCTGGGTTCATTTGTATATCTCCCTCCCACAGCTATGATTGCAGAAGGCAGGGATTTTAAAGAGGTATTTAAAGAGGGGATCTATTTAGGGTACAAAAATGATATCTAGTAATGTGAACCTTTTTTTTTTTTACTATGGTAAGGCTTAAGGAAAATACTTAAGGACTGAACTGTACATGCCCATAGCTTTAAAATACTAAATTGGTCCTTCCTATACTTAGACAACCAGGATTTTCACTGCTATTCCTTTCCTAAACTGGATACAGGTAAGAAATTTGAACATGAGAACCCAAGACAACATTTTTCAGGGATCTGCCCATTTCCCTGCTAAAGGCTACACGGAGTTCCTGAGGGACGGGGTGGCTGAGGGAGGTCAGGAGGGGCCACCGGGAGGGATTGCGGAAGGGATTGTACTAGTTCTGTGTAGTTATAAGGGCTGTGTCAGGATGTCCATGGGCCCAGGAGGCATTTAGAGGAGGCTTATGCTGGCAGGACAGCCTGATTTCCTGACACCTTTGTATGTCTGGGTTGAATAAAAAAATAAATAAAACTGCACCTGCTCATTTGTTCTTTCCTCTGCAAGTGAGGCAGAAGGTCTTGGCAGCCGCCTAGCTCCTCCTCAGGTGGCTGCCATCTCATAGTGCTAGCTGATTGTGATTGCCAGAAAAAGAACAAGAGAAAAACCCTGAGCCAAAGTAGAAAGGTATTTTTTTGTTCAAATTATTTGTCTTCTGTATAGCTGTATGAACTCTTAGAATATGTGCCTCACAATTCCAGTGAAGAACCCAAGTGTGGGATACACACACACACACACACACACACACACACATTGTATAATATAATATTATATACCATATCTGAGGGGAGACCCAAAAAACCTGGAATTTGTTCATAAAAATTATGTATTATTATTAATATTATTATTATTATTATTTGAGTTGGAGTTTCACTCTGTTACCCAGACTGGACTATAGTGGCATGCTCCGGGCCACCGCAGCCTCGACCTGCTAGGCTCCAGCAATCCTTCCACTTCAGTCTTCCAAAGAGCCGGAACTACAGGCGCGTGCTACCACACCCGGCTAGTTTTTTATTTATTGTAGAGACGAGGTCTCACCAAGTTGCCCAGGTGGGTCTCGAACCCGCGGGCTCAGGCAATCCACTCCCTCAGCCTCTCAAAGCGCTGGGATTATAGGCTGAGCCACTGAGCCCGGCCTGTATTTATTCTTACATGTTTAAGATCCAATCACCTTCTAAGTACTCTCTGTTTGTTGTAATACACCTATTGAGATGCTTTGTCCACTGCTCAAAACAGTTTTTGAACTCATCAATTTTGATGCCTTTTAGTGCTTCTGCCGTTTTTTGTTTCACCTTTTCCACCTTGGCAAAACGTTTTTCTTTGATGACGTTTTTCCTCCAGGGAAATGAACAAAAAGTCACTTGGCAGGCGATCCGGTGAATGGGGAGGATAGGGTACAGGGCTCATGTCATTTTTTGGTCAAAAACTGAACACTCAGCACAGTGTGGGCAGGTGTGCTCACTTGTAAATCACCTATCATGAAATGGGCAAACACAAAGAATCTCAAAAAAAAAATTCACTGAAGCTGAACACAGCCTCTCACAACAATGCTAGCTGGTACACTAAAGCCTGTGGGTTCCTAGAACACTTACCTAGTGGGGAAAAGCCTGTACTTCAAGGGACCTGCCCTCCAAAAAGAATATTCCGCTTTGTATGGGTCCCCCTCATATATATACACACATCCATACATGTCAATATATAACATTATATTTCATATAATACATGAGAAATAATATCCCTTTCTATAGCTACATATAAATTTATATATTATATATTTTATCAGAATCTTTACAAATATTGCAACGCAGTAGCACCAGATCTGAGCGGGCTTGCATGTAATATTTATCTAATCCAAAGGAGTCACTCGGAGGTCCAGCAGGGAAAGACTGGTTTATTAGAATTTATAGGAGGCACCAGTGGCGGCCAGTCTGTGAGAAATTTGCACCTCAGGTCAGTACAGCAAGCAGTTTTATAATCGAGCAAGCTTAATTATTCAAATTGCTATATGGTGTTTACAATGACTGATTAAAAATGACCTAGGCTAGTCTCGGTGGCTCAGCCTATAATCCCAGCACTTTGGGAGGCTGAGGTGAGTGAATTGCCTGAGCCTGCGGGTTCCAGATCAACCCAGGCAAGTTGGCAAGACCTCATCTCTACAATAAATCAAAGAATTAGCCAGGTGTGGTAGCACATGCCTGTAGTTCTGGCTACTTGAAAGGCTGAGGTGGAAGGATCGCCAATGCCCGGCAGGTCAATGCTGGAGTGGCTCTGATTGTGCCGCTGCACTCCATCCTGGGCAACAGAGTGAGACTCCGACTCAAAAAAAAAAAAAAGAATGACACCTACATTGCTTTCAGTGTTGCACAATCACCTGCATTGTGTGACTCCTTATTGGGAATATGCATATCCTTTGAAGACCAGCCTTGGCCAGAGGCCACTCCCTGAGGAAGGGGGAAGAAAGAAGCCAGGTATAGGGGGAAAGAGTCTATGTCCAGACAATACCTCACAAATATCAATAGGTTTAGTTTAGAATGTTCATTTGGAAGCCTTTTTAAAAATGCTGCCAACTATTAGGGTTAGAAATCACAGCCAAGTACGAAAGAAAAAGTATATTAGTTATGTAATTGAATCATTATTGGGTATCTAGTCAATGGTAGGAGCAATAGTGAAAGCAATTTTCCAAGAGAAAGCTACAAGGGGTCACTGTGCAGGAGGGCCTCTGATTCTGCGATTGAAAGTTGGCCTGTTTACAACGGCCTGCAAAAGATATTGCCATATTTGAGATCTGCATATGGGTTGATAAGTGAAGAATAAAGGTGATAGTCCAGATTGGATAGCCTTTGCCAGACTGGAATTTGGAATAGTTTACTACTACTACTGTAGTATTGCTTCTTTTTAATTTATCATAAATGTTCTCCACAAGGAATTGTTCAGATCCTGTTATATACCTGGCACTGACCTAGGTATTAAAGAAATGAGGAAGAATAACATGGTGCTTGCCATAGGGTATGCACAGTTTAGTTAAAACCAGTCAACAAAGTTTACAAGACAATCTGATAAGCAACCTCTATCACTGAGTCATAGACAGAGGAAGGAAGAAGTAAAGAACCTTGGAAGATGCATGGAAAAGAGCGGGCAGGTCAAGATGGCTTCCCAAAGACATTGTTCCCTGAATTGAGACTTGAAGAATGTTTGGACTCTTGGTGAATATTGAAAGCTGAAAGTGACAAAAGCAGAAGGTATTCTATGAGAAAGAATAGCAGGTATCAGTGTGTAGAAATATAAATAAAGCGATCAGTGTGATCATATGTTGTTCAACAGGAAATATCAGGTACATATTGCACACACAGGTTGAGCGTCCCTAATCTGAAAATCCAAAATCTGTACTGCTCCAATGAGTATTTCCTTTGAGAGTCATGTCAGCACTCAGAAAGTTTTGAATTTTGCCAGGCGCGATGGCTCAAGCCTGTAATCCCAGCACTTTGAGAAGCTGAAGTGAGAGGATCACCTGAGCCCAGGGGTTTGATACCAGCCTGGGCAACCTGGCCAGACCACGTCTCTACAATAAATAAAAAAATTAGCCTGGGTCATGGTGGCGCATGCCTGTGATTTCAGCTACTTGGACAGCTGAGGAGGAAGGATTGCCTGAGCCCAGCAGGTAGAGGCTGCGGTAGCCGTGACCATGCCACTGCACTTCAGTCTGGGCGACAGAGTGAGACTCCAACTCAAAAAAAAAATAAAAAAAAGTTTTGAATTTTGGATTTCCAGATTAGGAATAGTCAATCTATATTTTGCTTTCAAATAAAAATATGGACTCTGGCATTTCTCTACCATCATCATCTTTCACATCATTGTAAAGAATCTCACCAGCTCCCTGTTAGGAAAAATAAGCAGATACATAAAATAGTGTCTAGATTAATTGGGGCAAAGGCAATTGAAAGTTGAAGATGCAAATTTTATCTTTTAATTTATCTCATCCCTGAAAGGCTCTACTTGAGAGCTAAAGAATGGACTGGAATTGGCTTCACCTGTGTGCATGTGTCTTTGTTTTTAATTAAAGACACAAGAAAAGGAGACTTTTGCCCCAAGTAAAAACAGAGTTTAAATGTGTAATTTATTTTATCAGCAAGCATCATGCCTGCACATCTGGTTCTGTGGGCTGCTGGAGGCCATCTGACTTCCCATAGGAATGAAGGTGGGTCGAGGGAGCTACAAGCCCAGCCCTAAATGACTAGAAGAAAGCAAGTCGCTCACCTGACTTCAAAGACCTGTTTGCACAAGGAAGACCTGAGCCTTTATGTGCCACAGAATATAAATGCCCACAGTTAGAGCCTCTCAGCAAGTGTGTGTTGTGTCTTGTAAGAACCAAATACAAATTGGTAGTTCTCTCCAAAATGGAGAATTACATTAATTATTAAAAAGACCTTTCTGGAAGCAAAACACTCTTCCCATAAATGGGATGCCTCTTGGTTCAAATATCAGAATTCACAAAAGATTGAAACCACCTAGACAGATGTAAGAGTAGTTCAAACTGTGGCAAGTGTAGAAAGTGTCCCCATTTAAAGGAGGCAGCCACCATTCTGCTCCAGTGAAGGAAACAATGGTTTTCCTTTTCAAAATCTTGAGAAGAGACCCAAGGGAAAGTGTTTCCTTTGTGTAATTCTTATGCTTTTTTTTAAAAAACAGTATCCATACCAGAAATGTTCTGGCCGAGCGCAGTGGCTCACGCCTGTAATCCCAGTACTTTGAGTGGTCTAGGTGGGAGGATTGCTTGAGCCCAGGAGTTTGAGACCAGCTTGGGCAACATAGTGAAACCTCATTCTACAAAAAAAAAAAAAAAAGAAGAAGAAGAAGAAGAAAGAAAAGAAAAATAAAAAAATTCGCCAAGCATGGTGGTGTGCACCTGTAGTCTCAGCTACTCAGAAGGGTGAGGTGGGAGGATCACCTGAGCCCAAGATATCATGCTGCTGGGTGACAGAGTTAGACCCTGAGAGGGAGAGAGGGAGAGGGAGGAGAGAAAAATTATCCCTTTATCTGTTTAAAATGCAACAACCATTTATTGAGCTACTACTATGAAGTAAGCATAACAGCTCTCCAGGTCAGTTTGTACATTCTGAAAGGCTCAATTGTCCTAGGTTAAACAGCTGCTAAATAGCAACGCTTAGAGCTGAACTTGGAGTTTCTAACTCTATGTCAATACTCTTTACATTCTACTGTCACCTCCAAACTCAGAAAGCAGCTCCTAAAGGGATGGAATTCATGATTAATAATTTTTGATAAAAAGGAAATGTTTAACACAGGAGATATTGCCCGGGTAGGCAGATCCAGGTGAGTGGTGCAGAACTGGGCCGGGGCAGCCAGGAGGGGGCACTGTGAAGGGCTTATAGGGCTTACAGGGCAACAGCAGAACCCGCCATCCAGCTGTTAAGTGGGAAGGGGCTGGAAAGGTGCTGGGATCTGGGCATTTCATTTCACCAGGGTTTCAGCCCCAGGTGAGTTGCTGGGATGGCAGGGACACGGTGGAGCCTGATTCAGTCTCGCTGGCACATCGCTGCCTGTGCCTTTTAATTCAAACCTCTCTCTTCCATAACAAAGGCAGAAATGTTCTCTCTGCTAGGACTATGTTGGTGTTACGGATACTGTTTCAAAAAAAAGCATGAAAGAATTATGTAAAGAAAAACATTTTCCCCTGAGCTTCTTCTCAAAATCTTGTGTATGGGGGAGAGAAATATGTAAGAGGAATTGAAAAATGTAAGTAAACAGTGCAAATCAAACCAGTAGGCGAGCTTGCACCTCCAAAGATTGCAAGGAGGAAAAAGGGGCTATTTCAGCTTTCTGTTGTTTCCTCTGAATGTTTCTTTTTGTTCTTAATGTTTCCAAGTCAGAAGCTCATCAACTTGCCAATTTCTATGAAATGGCTTAGGTAGGATGCATTATCTTCTTCTTCTTCTTTTTCTTAACTTCAGTCATTCTTTATTTTCTGTTAACTCCCCGTTGCCTATTTGATTTTCAACTTCTGTGGTTTGAACTCTCCATCACCATCTGGATTCCTCTGTTGTCGTTGAACATGATCAGCGGCTTTCTTTTTGCCACTTGAGAATATTGCATCCACATTGTGAAGTGTGGCTTGACTAACCCTGCCACTGTTGCTACAGCTATTCATCTTTTCTTTCATTATCTGCAAATGGACAAGGCCATTTGCAACAGAAAATGTGTTCTTTGTGCATTTGCTTCCATCCTTCATCTCAATGATGTATCTTTCTCCAAATGGAGAATTGCGTTTCATTACTAAAAAAACTTTACTGGAAGCAAGTACACTCTTCCCATAAATGGGGTACATCCTGGTCAAACTAGTGTTTCAGAATGCACATACAGAAATGCAAAAAGAGGCTAGGCTGGTGACTAAACAAATGAATCCACCTAGATGTAAGAGTAATTCAGACTGTGGTAAGTGTAGAAAGGATCCTCTTCTAAAGGAGGCAACCAGCTACCCCTTGGCTCCAGTGGAGGAAATGGTCCAACATTGCCAGATCTTATTTTCTGAAAGAAGCTCATAGTCTGAATTTTTATTGTTAGTCGCTAATTCTAACAATGAAAAAAACAAACAAAAAGACATTCACTGTCACTTAACAACCAGCTTACAACTTGGGTGGTAGGTGAGGAATGAAAGAGAAACAATCTTAGCACATTTCATTGGGAAATGACTACCATATGCATAGTTTAGGACCTTGCCACGTAAAGTGTGGAGTTTAGGACCTTGCCACATAAAGTGTGGTTCATTGACCAGTAACATTGGTCTCACCAGGGATTGTATTAGAATTCATAGTCTGCATTTTAACAAGATCCCCAAGTGATGGGTCAGCACATCAGAGTTTGAGAAGCACAGATATCGGAGGTTATGAGGTTATGTTTGGTGTAAAGACATTCTTGATATCCCAAAGGGAATTCCAACGTGGCACACTGCCCGGAAAGCCACCTGTGAAGGCTTTTTTTAAGCTCTAGGAGGTACCAGTTGTTAAGCAGCCAAAGACTGTAATTCATTTACTTGTCTCTCCATCCCTCCTCTCCTGCCCTTCCTCCTTTGCCCATTCCTGGTCTCTGTGGTTGTGGTCAGTGAACATGTTGCTGTTGCCTTCCACAGACTCTTAGATGTTCAAGCCAAGGGCAAAATAGCCACATAAGGGACTTTAGTTACTTCCTACACCCTCCTTCTGGAATTATCTCTCTTTTTTTCCCCTCCGCCAGCTGCACATTCCCTTATTCAACACCTCTCCCATGGTCATCATCTTGTTTGTTTGCTTGATGACTGATTTTTTTGTTTTGTTTTGTTTTACCTCAATCCTTTGTCCATCATCATTTGAACTAACAACCCCATTCTGTACTGATTTCCTAACCTTGACCTAGGGTGCTTCTTCTGCGTGTCCTTCTTTCTCTTGGTTCTCATGGTCTCGTGACCGGAGAAACTTGCCTGCATCCTGTCCAGTCTCCCCGGCCAATGGTGGCTACTTCTCCACTTCTCAAGAGTCTGGGATGAAGCACTGTAATCTCTTCTTTGATGTGAACTGATAATACCTAATAAGAAACTAAGTCTGTGATTTTCCTAAAAAATGTTGACATTTGAGTCTTGAAGAAAAAATACCTTTTCTTTTTTGAAAATAACTCAAAGTAACACCTATGTCACATCCAGTCAAGTTGCTATAGACTCTGATAGCTTTGTGTGCAGTAAGACAGAAAACAATTTTTAGGTATAAACCTCACATTTTGAAAATGCGTTTAATTGATGATATCCTCTTTGGCAAATAATCTCTCTGAGAAATGTGACCTACCAGTGTTTTGATGTCATATCCCAGATTTTCTATGACAGTGAGAGGACTCTTTTTGTTGCACTCACTTCTTGGCCTTGTGATGGTTCTTGTCACTTGGAGCAGGGCTGTCTCATTCCTGCCTTGGCCTTTCTTCCTATTTCTTTCACGTCTTCACTCTTACCATCCTTTTCATTTGATAACTAGCTTCTGAGCATCTATATGTACATGATCCAGGGATCTGGGGATGGCTAAGATAGAGATATCCCCTGCCCTTATCCTAGCAGGATAGGCAGACGTAAGACAATAAATTATACAATCATTCAATCCTACAGTGAGTGCAGTGAAACACAGACATTATCAAAGTTTTTAATACATAGAGCTGACTCTTGCAGGAGGGTCCAGAATGGTTTTCTTAGGAGAGTAGTGCATAAAGTCTATTAAAAGATGTGAGCAGAGTAAAGAAAAACCATAAGGAGTAATTTAGTTTCCCAGGGCTGTTAATAGCAGGATGCTATTACTGTCTGAAGAGGAAAGGGATGCAGTGGTTACCAGAGCCTGGAGAGAGACTGTGTGGTCAGAACCACCTGTGTGGAGCAGCGACTTTTGAGTGAAGGACAGAGTAAGCCTGTGTAGACCCCGAAGAGAGAGAACTAAAAAACCAGAGGAAAAGATAGTTCATTGATGGAGCCCTAACAGGTCAGCCTCTTGGGGCACAAGGTAGAGTAGGAAGGTTAGAGAGTGGATCTGAGAAGGCATAACCACCTTAAATATGTTGGCATTTCACCTAAGAGCAATAGGAAGTCACTGAAGAATTTTGAGCATGGAGATACACGGTCAGATTTGTGTTTTAAAATAACCGTTCTGGCTCCACATTGGCAGAAAGTGGGGAGATACAGGAAGACCATTTCAGCAGCTATAGAAATATCCAGAGGAGATGTGGTGTTACCCTGGCCTTGATAGTGGATGGATTTGAAATAAATTCAACAGGTAAAATGGCAGTTTAATGATGGATTGGGTATGGTAGGAGGTAAAAATGTGCCCAAAATGGCTTCAGTTTTCTGGGTGGGAATTGGTGCCTTCTCTAAGAAAAAAAGACACTGGGGTAACACCAGAGTTCTAGATAAGATCCTGGTTTTAGACTTAGCAAGTTTGAAGTGACTTTAGGTCGCCCTCAAAGCCAGAAAAGGCGCTTTGGTGTTAAATATGGCAGAGAGGCGGCTAGACATTCTTTTTAGGTTTATCTGGGAAAGCAAAATGAGTTGCTCCCCAGGTT
Organism: Tarsius wallacei; assembly: GCA_963574415.1. Classification (NCBI taxonomy): domain Eukaryota; kingdom Metazoa; phylum Chordata; class Mammalia; order Primates; family Tarsiidae; genus Tarsius; species Tarsius wallacei. The sequence goes on along the minus strand of CAUYQG010144159.1, from coordinate 18,713 downwards.
TGGGGGGGCGTTGAATGAGTTTTACAAATGCCACCTTTCATCTGCTGGAAAGGTTGAGGTGTTTGCTGAAGACAAGGATAATTCCATCTGTTCTTGTTCTAATCCCAAACTGAACATTTGTGAAGAAGGTTACGTCAAGGTTGGAAAACGGTGCTGGTTAACAAAATCAGGATCCTGTGCCTGATTTGGGGTCCTGTCAGACTTGTTTTTATTTTTGCTTTGATAACTCACTAAGTGATAGAAAATGTTGTTGACTACAAAATTTCCCTTCGTCTTCTCTTAGTCTTTGCTTTTATTCTTTTCTTCAACTTTTTAAAAAATCATAAGGTTTTAGAGTTTGAAATCACCTTGAAAGTCATTTAGTTCCATTCCCCAAACTTGCTCCCCTGAGTATACGTGTATCCTTTTTTATAGAACAAACCAGTATCCTTTTTACAGGATACTTCAGAGATGCTTAAATTTCTCCAGGGAAGAAAGCTCACTACCTGTCACAATAGTCCATTCCCACTGCTTTCTTTGGACAGTTTTTCAATAGACTGATCTGACCCTTTGTAATATCTACCACTTGTTTTTTTCCCCTGACTTTGCTAGAGCAGCACAGATGGAATCTTCTTTCTCTCTTCTTTCTGACCACCCTTCAGTTCTAAACTCTGGGGGCCATGTTCCTTCTTGGCCAGCAAACACAGCCCTAAAACTCTCGCCCACCTCACATGTTTCCAACCCCTCCAGGATCTTAGGAATCATTTTCCAAATAGGGCGTTTTGAACAATAAATTATGTTTGTTTAGATCTGACCAATGTTGAGTACAGTGGATTTAGAATGTCCCAAGGTCAGCATATGTTTCCATTAATACAGGTTTTCTTTTGCCATAAGGTCTGCCTTCTCTTATTATTTTCTCTCATTGCTTCAGTGAGTTTTGGGAGATTTTGTGGTTTTTTTAAAAAAATATTTTTATTATGTGGATGACTAAACCTACCAAGCTATCTGAGCCTTCCTGGAAAGCTGCCTTTACCATCTTCTGCTTGGGTACTTCCCTACTTCCTTCAGGGGCCCTGAGACTGGATGTGGTGGCGTTATGGAGGAGGTTACTCTTGATACTTGCCTGTAACAACGCCACCCGCATGCTCAAGATCCAGTGTGAAGGATCACTTAAAGAGTAATCTCTTTTCAGTGAGATCTTGGCACTTTCTATAGTTTATGTTAGATGGAAGCACATGTTCCTTTGTTGAAAACAGCTTGGACTTAGAGTCTCTAATACTGAGTGATCTATCACAGAAACAAAGAACTGAGTATCACATGTTCTCACTCATAAGTGAACCTTGAGCAATTATTGTAATACTATAAGAAAAGGATTGGCAGTAGCAGGAAACTGCTGGGGGGGGGGGGCTGGTAGTAGTGGGAAACTGCCAGGGGAGGGGGCATACCTCATCAACAAGGGTACCTGCATAATGAACATTTGTATACCTAACCCTGTGAATTGTACCCCACATCTCTAAAATAAAAAAATTTAAAAAACAACAAAAAAACCCCAGCTTGGTATAGGCTTCTCTTGGCAGCTTTCACTTTGGAGTCTGTTCTCAACTCCTCTGTTCTTTGAGAAAAATGGATAATGCTAAATATTCTTTTGTGTTTCCCAACAAAAGTGATAACTGAAAGTACTAAAGAACCCCTTGGGTCATTCAGCAATGATTTTCTGGTAACAAATTATACCCATCTTATGAACAATAAAACTGAGGAAAAGAGGAAATAGCTAACTTGTCCATAATCAAGGATCTAGAAAGTGACTTATCACACTGGGTTGTAAGTTTATTATTTTTCTGTTACCCCAGTAGAATGCTTGCAATCTTTTTTAAAATTTTATGTCTAGCATCTGGACAAGGTGTTAGACATGTATTAGTCACGCAATTAAAATACACTGTATGGCTTAATAAATAAACTTGATTCTTCTGCTGCTGAATCTCATTTTTATGAAGGAAAAGACATCTATTATTTTAATGTTATATCCTTAAAGATCAAATCAAGCTTGATAGTAGCAGGTGCTTTGTTCCCCAGAGGAATAGAGTTGTTAAGAAATCACATCATTGGCTGGGGTTGGTGGATCAACCTGTAATTCCAGCACTTTGGGAGGTTGAGGCAAGTGGATTGTCTGAGCCTGCGGGTTCGAGACCAGCCCGGGCAACTGGGCAAGACCTTGTCTCTACAATAAACAAAAAATTAGCTGGGTGCGATAGCGTGTGCCTGTAGTTCTGGCTACTTGGAGGATTGAGGCGGAAGGATTGATGGAGCCCAGAAGGTCGATGCTGGGGTGGCACTCCAGCCTGGGTGAGAGTGAGATGCCAACCCCCCTACAAAAAGAAATCACATCATCAGCTAGTGGCCCATTTATTATTCTTGGCCCTCAACTGTAGAGGTTCATGGGACCAAGTTCTGTCTTACAACTAAATTCAAAGCCTTTTCAACTCACATCAAATGGAGACTTGCAGAACTGTGTCCATTTCAGTTCAATGCAAGTTCATGTCAAGGTAATGGGAGTCTTTGGATAGGATGCAAGGATGTAGATGAAGAGTAAGTTATAACAATTGTCTAGACAAGATGACTGGGTGATAGATTGGTCGTTACTAGCCCTGCATAGCTCTAGCCCTGGGGTTTTGTTAGTTTCAATATTATGTCAGGGAGAGCTGGGACTAACAAGGTTAGCAAACCAAATGACCTTTAACAGATACTTGTATTGCTGGGATAGTGAGGAACAGGTTTAGTGATCTCAAAGCTTGGGATCTATAAGGAAATAATTACTTTATAAGAGAAAATGTTTTATTGTTCTCCGAAGTGTTTTTGTGGTTTCTCCTGTATTTGATTAATGAGTAAAATCTATTATTAGAAGAGAAGCCTATAAAAGCAGTCTCCTCTGAAAAATGAGTTGAAACATTGCAAAAGAAGTTCACTTGACAACCACCAAGGAATTTCAAGTAGCAAGTTGCATTGCGTGCATCATAAGCAAAATGAACCATTTGAAGATCTCCATTCTAGATTTTAAAGGTTTCAAGAATATATCGATATGGCTAAAAAAGAATTGGGTCAAGGAATCGACATTTGATTTTCAACTCTCACAAGACAAATTGTTCATTCTTTCTTGTCACTAATAATGATAATGTATTTTAAAACCATCAATCAAAGAGTAAATAGTGTAACTTCTTAATTTGAGCTAAATATGTTTAAAGCATCTGCATTATTTATGAGCTTGTTACTTGCTGGAAAATTGATCTGATTGGGGAAAATCCAGAGAGTTTCATTTTCTTGTTATTTACATTCCATTGCAACCAGCAGTGGGCCTTAGGGTTCTAAATGCTAGCTTAAGAACATAAATATACTTCAGGGAATATGAAAAGGAGTGAACATTTTTTTGAGTAAAGATTAGGCAAGTTAAATTCATATCACCTCTTTGCTGAAATCCCAGATAATAGAGAGTCTGTGGAAATTGCCAGTTCTGGAAAACTCGCTTTAGGAGAAAACTAGGACTCCAGTCCTTGGTCTGTCACCAGCCACTTTCTGTGTGCCCAGACCACTAACCTGGTTGGGTCTTGACTTCTGTATGTCTAGAATAAGGGATTCTGGACTGAATAATTTTAAAGTTGTTTTCTTTTTCCCCCTGATCTAAACCACCAATTCCAGACAGTGTGTCCATTTCATACTTGAGGAAAAAAATGACAGAGCACAGGCTGTGGGGCAGTGGCTGAGTTTCTAAGCCCTTTGTGGCAGTTACTACATCTGTAAAAGGAAAATAATGGATCTTGATTTTATCCACCTCCCGGAAGGATGAGAGTACATAAAGTCACAGTCATGCATGTGGTCTTAAAGGTGAAAAGTCATGGCCAAGGGCTGGGTGTAGAGGCACAGGGCAGCAGAATCCTCTCTGGTTGCTTTTGCCTGGGTGAATTTTATACTTTGAGATGCTTTTGACAAGTTTCCTTATTATTTTTTTCTCTTTTAATTTTTTTATTTCAAAGATGTGGGGTACGGTTCAGGGTTAGGTATACAAAAGTGCTTCCTTATTATTAATCAGAGATTATATGTACATGTGTCTGCATGCACATAAATGTGCGTGTGTATATGTGTGTATAATATATGTATGTATATATGTATATACACATACAAGCACATAAATCGATATGTTTGTGCAACCAGTCAGAGCTTCTGAGTTGATATAATTCAAAGTTGATATAATTCAAGTTTCAGAGAAACTTGTTTTACTTAACCAGTATAGATTCCTTTAATGAACATGCAATTTCTGCTAGGATTTATTTTATTTTTTATTTTTTAAATATATATTTTATTTTAAAGATGTGGGGTACAATTCAGGATTAGGTATACAAGTGGACATCATACAGGTAGAGTTTGGGCCTCCCTTTGGTGCCCACTTTGCCTGGTTTGCAATCAGGTACCCCGATTGATGTTGTGTTCCCACCCCCACCCAGGCAGTATTCCGCTACTGCCAATCCCTTTCTTAAAGTATTATGGTAAATGTTCAGTGTCTGCTTATGAGTGAGAACATATGGAACTCTGTTCTTTGTTTCTGTGATTCTGCTAGAATTTTTTTAAACATTTAAAATGCAAAACCTGAGAATTATCTCACCATTTTTGAAAACTAGATAGGACATTGCAGTGACCAACATAGACTGAAGCAATCATTCCTCACTTTCCCTACTGTCAGGGAAGGACAGGTCTCTATGCCCAGAAAAGTCCCTCTGGAGCTGCAGATCAAAAACATAACAGAGGTCTGTTACTTTTACATTTTAGTGAGGGTCACATTCTTTCACTATCTCTCTCCCACCTCTTTATTCATTTTCTACTATGAGGAGCTCCAAATTGGAGTCACAACGTAACAGTCCCTTGAATTCTCACATGCTGTTCAATAATAATGCTTTGCAATAATTATTGTCTCTCATCCACAGATCAGCAGGGAGACCAAGTCACCAAGCAGTGGGTATTGAGTGCTTATCTATACATGAACCTGCACTAATTGCATCTCAGGCAGCTCCATTTGTGAATTCGAAGTGCTGCCCCTTAAGAAAATTACCATCAGGGCACAGTAATGGCTGAGCTATTTTGCTTAGTTAACAACATCCTCATTTTGAGTTTCATACTCAAAGTGTGGTGTGGGACCAGTGACAACAAGATCCACCTGAGACCTTACTAGAAATTCAGACTCTCAGGCTCCACTCTCCAGACCCCCAGATTCAGATGTTTAGTCTGGACATTAGAGTACATGAAGTGATGACTTAGAGCAGCGGTCCCCAACCTTTTCTGGCACCAGAGATCTATCTGATGAGAGACCATTTTTCCATAGATTGGGGTGGAGGGAGTGGTTCTGGGATGATTCAGGCACATAACATTTATTGTGTACTTTATTTCTGTTATTTTTACATTGTAATATGTAATGAAATAATACACAACTCACCATTAAAAAAAGAGGCATGGGAGGAAGTAGTAAATAAAATAATGGGCAGATCACGTGCAGACTAAGTGTTGGATTCTGACTTAAAGCCTGCCACCAGTTGCAGTTGTACAATTGAAGTACATCTACTCACTTGCCACTCAGTGATAGGGTTTTGATATGCATCTGCAAGGAATTGATTTATTATGGTCTCTGTGCAGTCAAACCTCACTGCTAACATTAATCTGCATTTGCAGACGCTCCCCAGCACTAGCATCACCACCTCAGCTCCACCTCGGATCATCAGGCATTAGATTCTCATAAGGAGCACGCAAGCCTAGTCCCTCCCACGCACAGTTCACAATAGAATTCGTGACTCCTATGAGAATCTAATGCCGCTGCTGATCTGACAGGAAGTGGAGCTCAGACGGTGATGTGAGCAATGGTGAGAGACTGTAAGTACAGAGGAAGCTTTGCTCACTCACCTATCACTCATCTCCTGCTGTGTGGCCCAGTTCCAACTTGCCATGGACTCATACAGGTCTGTGGCCTGGTGGTTGGGGACCCTGACTTAGAGCACTTGCTCTGAACCTCTCCATCTTGGAATGATGGAGGAACTGTAAAAATTACTGATGCCTGAGTCCTATCTACAGAGATTCTGATTTATACTTGGCCTGGGGTGCAGCCTGGACACCATGATTTTGAAGCTCCCTATGTGATTCAGTATGCAGCAGAATGTAAGACCACTAAATTATACAATATAGCAATACATAGCGGGAGAATTCATCAAACCGTATCACCCAGTTTCCATTGTCCACACTTGTATGTTACCACTCGCTTGTGTTTGGTGGTCCATGCTACCTTTTCCTGTAGTGGCTTCCCCTGCTCCTCCTCTTCCTACCATAACTGGTGTCTGACAACATCTGTTCTTCGGGATAGACTCACCTCACCCCAGACCATGGTTCCCCTTCCTTCCTCCACAACTTTTATCACTTTAGCATTAGCTTTCTTACTGAACTTGTTATATTTATTTATACATGGTGCTTATCTCAGCTCCCAAGCTGTGAGCTCCTAGAGGACAGAAGCCACATCTTCTTAGCCCTTAGCATCTAGAGAGGCTGAGTAATGTCTGCATAGAATGGAGATGGGAACAGAAAAGCCAGAAGATAGAACAGCCCAATTGTGTTGAAGCTCCTCTAATTAGTCAAGTATGATGGGCACACATCTTCCAAGAATGTGGGTGGAATTTAGGACCCAAATGAGCTAGAGGAGAGAGATAAGCCAGGTCAGAGTGTGGACCCTGGGGATATAAGTTGAGAGAGGGTGGAGGTGACAGAGTACTGATTATATCCAGTGAGTTTGAAGCATGATAGGAAAAGATGGGATGTCCAGGAAGGAGAGAAGGTGAGGGACTGAGATTACTCAGAGCATTTTAGGGTCCACACACCCCAGGATGCTGAGGCAGACTGGTCAACTCTGTATGGGAGATTGTCATTTGGGGTACAAGGTTCCTTTAGTGAGTGTGGCTGAGTCTTGCACTGCCTTCATTGTCCCTCTCAGTCTTCTCCCGGTATGCTTCAGGTAGGCCAGAGAGTAGCCAAGTGGGCCTCTGTGCTGGATGCAGGGTCTGGAAGCGATCCCCTCTCACACCTAAAGGGGCTAGCATGCTCCTAGACAGTGGATATGATCAACACACAATCAGGATACCTAGCCCAGTTTTTGCCTCTGTATAGTTCGTCTTTGAGTAGATCTCTGCCTTCCACTGCATGACAACATTGTGATTTATGCCCATTCCATATTCATGCTTGGGATTTATGTCTCATTTCCTCCAAGAACCTTGAAGCACTTCACAGAAGAGAGGCTCGATCCCCTGCAGGCAACTGTGTGGGTTGCTGTTGCAGCAGGAACTGGTACAAATGTGCAAAGGTGAATGCAATCTCTGAGAAGGCCTAGGGAGGTGGCAAGTTGGAGGCGAGTGGGCAGAGAGTGTGTGGCAAATAGACTCAACTTTGTTCTAAATGTTTCAAGGCATCAAAGCCTGAGACACCCGCCATGGTTAAGGAACAGTGAATTTCATCACAAAGTGCATTTCTCCTTTTTTTAAATTTTTATTTTAAGTTATGGGGTACATTTGAGGATTTGCTACATAAGTAAATCGTGTGCAGGTGAGGTTAGGGTTTTTAGCAAGCCTTCTCTCCGCTTGGTAGTAGACATGGTACCCAGTGGGTAGTTTGTGTGCCCCTTATCTTCCCTCCCATCCTCCCCCCTTTTTTTTTTGTAGTGCCCAGCATTTGCTGTTTCTGTCTTTGTTCTCAAGTGCCCAATGTTCAGGGCTCGTTTATGAGTGAGAACGTGTGGTATTCAGTTTTTTGTTTCTCTGATAATTCACTTAGAATGATGGTCTGCAGTTGCATCCATGTTGCTGCAAAGGACGTGATTCTGTTCTTCTTTATGACTGCATAGTATTCCATTTTGTGTATATACCACATTTTCCTTATCCAGTCCACTTTCAGTGGGTACCTTGGTTGGTTCTGTGTTTTTGCTATTGTGAATAGTACTGCAATAAACATACATGTGCAGGTGTCTTTTTCTTAGCGATTTATGTTCCTCTGGATATATTCCCACTGGTGGATTTGTTGGATTGTATGGAAGCTCAATTTTTAGTTCACGAAGTGTGTTCATCATAAGCTTCTGTCTGCTGTCTTTTCTCTTCTTGAAAACACATGGTGGCCGCTTCTAGGCCCTCAGGAAGCCAGATGTCGAACTGGCTTGAAGGAAAATCACAGAAAGCATGGTACTTTCCATGCCCACTTCTGGCCAACTTAAACACCTAAAAGGAAAGTATTCTAGGCCACTTCTAAGCCTTGAAGAGCTGGTCTCTTTGTGAAGTCCTGTCAGAGAACATAGTAATTGACTTTTTAAATTTGGGAAACCAAGGGAAAGCTAACTTAAATTTTCTACTTAAGTTTCAAATAGTAGAGTAGAAAAGAACACATGTTTAAATCTCATTTCTTTTACTTGTTGGGTTTCCTTGGTTATAAAATAAGAATCATGATGACTGTCCATCTGGAGTGTGTATGTGTGTGTGTGTGTGTGTGTGTGTGTGTAAGGTTCAAAATATATAAAATGTACTAATATGGTTTTTGTCAGAGAGCTCAACAAATGCTTGTACCCACTCCCTCTCCCCTGTATATCTTTATTCCTATCATAATCTTCTTAAATTCTCAGAACCAGAGAGCTTCCTTCCAATGACAGGTGTGTGCCCTGAGAACCGCAGGGGAGAGGTCAGCTAAGAAGGGAGTAGAGCCAGGAACAGAGAGAACTATGGGGGTGCAGTTATTAGGGGGATGTCCCCTGCAAGCTAAATTTTTGGGTTGTCAACTGTCCTGGCACAGAATTTCCCAACCTCAGCACACTCAGTCATGCCCCTAACAATGAATGAACCCTCCCCTCATTGTTCCCCATCTTCCTACTACCCCCATCTCAATCACTAACCAACCTCCTCTTTCACAGTAGGGATAAAAAAAATTGGGTGCAACCTTCCTGTCCCCTAAGCCTGTCTCCCTCTACCCCTGGCAGTGTCCCTTGACTGGGGATCCCTCCCTTGTGCTATTGGGATTAATGTTAAGGTCCCACTTATGAGTGAGAACATGTGGTCTTCAGTTCTTTGTTTCTTTGATAGATCACTAAGTATGATTGTCTCCAACTCCATTCAATTTGCTGCAAGGCCCTAGTTAGTTATTTGTTGAATGAGTGAGTGAATGTGCAAATTAATGAATTTACGAATGAATCCATTTGGCCAGGAGACCTCCTAGCCCCATCCAGCCCAGCACTAAGAATTTATAGACTCTCCAGTGGGATATTGCCCTTGAATGAATGCATGCCCCAGAAAAAAGAAATGTGATTTTGGAACCATCCATAAAATGTGAACAAATAAATAGGAAAAGATACGTATCCAAAGGAAAACATTTGGGTACAGAATTCAGAAATCTAGATGCAGATCATAGCTTTTACACTGATCCCAGCTCCTGTGGGTCTGGGTTTTTTCCTGCCACAGAGTGAGCTTCACATATGGTCTGTGTCACACACATGCTTTTATGGGCAGGGATGTGGCGCGTCTCTTCTGACAGTTAACGGGACTTGTCCACACAGCTTTGTCTCCAAACTGACAACAACTTCCTTTGCTTATCCCTAGCAACTCAAAAAACTACCTTTTCTGGTGATCTATTCTTAACTGGCTGAAGACTATTTTTAAAAAGAAGACAGAGGAGAATTCTTTTTTTTTAAGTACTGAAATTAAGATGGTGTATTTTAAAATCATCCAAAACAATGAAACCTTCTGAAACTTTTTGTAGGGAAACATTTTCTCATGGCTTTAGGTGTAGAGACTTCATAGTGGGAAACAAGCTCATACACTTTAAAGTCATTGTGTGCAACCCCCGCCTTCAAAGTCAGACTCACCACTTCATGCCACTAGTCTTGCTAGAGCAGAACTACCCTTTTGTAACTCCTGTTTGTGAGCTCCCATGAGACGTGAGCTTCTCCTCCCTCCTGTGCAACCAGGAGTGTGTTGAGCCTTTCCTTGAATTCCCTTCCACCCAGTGCCCTCTGTTGAGTGTCACGTGACTGCCATCCATGAGATTCTACTCTTTGATGGCAGGTTGTGGATTTCCCTCACTGTATTCTCCATAGCTCCAGCACTCTGTTTATTAAAGAATAACACGGTTGGATATTTGTTAATTTGGTGTTATTAAGAATTTTGCTTTTTATGAGACACCCCTGTAACCCCAGGCTGTCACGAACCTCAGACTGACCCTTGGAGGTCATCTCACTCAGGTTTGCCATCTTGGGGACGCTACACGCACTGGACTTCACCAGCTTCCCCCTCCCCATCAAACTGCATCTGTCCTGTATCCTGAGCCCTCTGAAATGCCTTCTGTGGGCCGGGCTCGGTGGCTCAGCCTGTAATCCCAGCACTTTGGGAGGCTGAGGCGAGAGGATTGCCTGAGCCCGGGGGTTTGAGACCAGCCTGGACAACTTGGTGAGACCTCGTCTCTACAATCAATCCCAAAAAAATCAGCCAGGCATGGTGGTGTGCGCCTGTAGTTCCAGCTATGTGGAAGGCTGAGGCGAAAGGTTCACTTCGGCCTGGGTGACAAAGAGTGAGACTCCAGCTCCAAAAAAAAAAAAAAAAGAAATGCCTTCTGTAAAGTGCTGATAGGATAAATATACCACTCTGGGAGAATATGGTGGCTGCTTATGGGTAGCTTCATTTTTTAGCCCACCAGTTAGTTCATTTGTAATTAACTGGTTTTTATTAATAATCTAGCAACAATGACAATAGCTTTCATTTACAAGAGTGCCTGGCACATAGTAGATGCACAGTAATTATTGACTTATTATAATTAGCAGTGATAATGACCATTTTTGTATTAGTAATAATAACAGTGACCATAATGAGCTCGTTCTGGACTGGGTTTTTTAATACTTTTTTGTATTATCTCAAGGAAGCAATTGGAATTATAGTTAATTTAATTCCAGGTGTTGATCTGGAATAAATAAGTCATTAATTTTTTTTAAAGCAAACTGTGTGTGTGTGTGGGTAACACACACACGCATGTTTCTCCTGATTGCAAAAGGATAGAGCTGGTGGTTAAGTGTGTTGGCTTTGGTGTTCAACTGTCTGAATTCAAATCAAGGTTTGTCACAAGCTAACTCTGTGACCATAGACAATTTCCCTAACCTCTCTGAGTCCTAATTTTCTCATTTGTAAAAAGGGATAATATAGTACATAACTCATAGGATCATGAAAAGTAAACACACAATGAATGTCTATTGTGTCCATAATAGCACTCACTAGTGTACACGTTATTTTTTTATTATGGTTGTTATTTTTAAAAAACTAGAAGACTTCAGAAAACCTAAACAGAGAAGTCATGTAATTTTATTATATAATCACTATTAACATTAACACTGGACTATAAGCTTTTTCTGTTTATATGTATGCCTAAGTTTATTCAATTTTTATAAAATTAGAAATTATCATTGTTTTAATAATTTATTTTTCTGTGTCCAATGTACTTTGTTTTATGTAGCACTCAATAATTTGTTTTTCCAGTTTACTTCTCTGTGCCCAATACATATTCTTATCTATAGTTTTATTTTATTTTATTTTATTATTATTTTTGAGTTGGAGTCTCACTATCACCCAGGCTGAGTGCAGTGACACAATCATGGCTTATTGCAGGATCAACCCACTGGGCTCAGGTGATCCTTCTGCCTCAGCCCCCTAAGTAGCTGGGACCATAGGTGTGCGCCACCACACCTAGCTTGATTTTTTGATATTTTTGAGAGATGAGGTCTCGCTATGTTGCCCAGGCTGATCTCGAACTCCTGGGCCCAAGCAATCCTCCTGTTTCAGCCTCCCAAAGTGCTGGGATTATAGGCATGAGCCACCACACTCAGCCTTCTTATATAGTTTTAATAGTTGCATATTAGTCCATCATATGTATGTTGTTATTTAATCTAAGTGCACACTTTTTGGTACATATTCGAATAATTTCCTAGTATAAATTTGCAGGAAACCACTTAATAAGCTATAGAATATTTTAAAAATTAATACTTTAAAAGTAAATTGCTGCCTGGGCGCGGTGACTCAAGCTGTAATCTCAGCACTTTGGAAGGCTGAGGTGAGGAGATCGCCTGAGCCCATGGGTTCAAGACCAGCCCAGGCAACTTGGCAAGACCTAGTCTCTACAATAAATCAAAAAATTAGCTAGGTGAGGTGGCGCGCGCCTATAGTTCCAGCTACCTGGAGGGCTGAGGCAGGAGGACCGCCTCAGCCCAGCAGGTTGACGCTGGGTTGGCCGTAAGCGTGCTGCTGCACACTCCAGCCTGGGTAACGGAGTGAGACTCCAACTCAAATAAATAAATAAATAAAATAATAAATTGCTAAATTGGCGTACATAAGAGCTTTAATCTCATTTCCAGCAATATCACACTAGGCTTCTAGTGTCCATGTAGTGCTGCCAAGCCTGGGTGGTATACGTACATATTTTTTTTTATATTATCCAATGTAATGGCTTCTCAGCAATATGGAAAAAGTCATTTTAATTCTGAGGCTCAGATTCCTAACCTGTAAAATTAACTAATGGGTAGGGAATTCAGAAATATAGTCACAGATCATATAGTTTATATTGATTCCAGAGCCTGTGGGTGTTCAATATGGGAAGTGTAGTTCAAGTGAGGAAGGGCCGTCGTGGAATTAGTGACACCAGAAGAGGCTGAGGGGGTACATATTGAGAAGCATTTCTCTGCTAATGCCGTGACTTTCCCGAATGTCTCGGTGGTGATTGCAGATTCCAATTCAGACAGTGATGTGGATAACAGATATAATTTGAATGTCTGATCATTTTTCTTTTTACCCTGCTAAACTGCTTGATTCATGAGGGCAGGGATCTTTGTCTGTTTACCGATATATCTTAAGCACTTAGCCCAGAGCCTGACACATAGTAGGGGGTGAATAGTACATATCTTTGAATGAGTGTATAAGCTGGTTGTAGATACCCTATCCTGGTCATGAGTCTGCACACCTGGTACCCAGTCGTGTGTCCTCCCCAGATGAGTATGGATGCACGGCCATGAATGAAGCCTCTTGGACTTGCCGCTTTTCAGTTCCCACTGCTATTTCCCACTAACGGCATTTTTCTCAGGGATTTGATACCTTCAGCCTGGCTAAGATTCCTCCTCTCCTACAATGTTGGGTCTCTGTACTCTAACCCACTGTGGATTGGTTCATTGTTCAACTCAGAGGGCAGAATTATTTCTTAGGGGCACTCCATGGTGTCTTTCTGGACCCTTGGAGCAACTACCTCATGGGGTGATTAAGGGTGGGTTACATGAGAAAACAAACATGTAAAATATCGAACTGTTGATCTAGGCAATATGAAGTGGTGGTTAAAAGCCCAGGCTCTGAAGCCACACCTTCTCAATTTAAATCTGAGTTTCACAACTTGCTGTGTCACCTTAAGTGAGCTATTTAATCATACTGTGTTCAATTTTCCCATCTATACAATGCAAATGATAGTACCTACCTCCTAGGACCAATGTGTGAATTTAAAAAGTTAAAACGTGAAGTAAAAATAGTAAGTAAACATTACTTGCTGTCTTGACCATTATTACTAGCAGTAATGCTGACTTCATTGAAAATTTCCTTATATATTTGCCATACGCCAAATATATACTATCTCAGCTAATCCTTGAAACAATTATATGGGCCATTATTGTTATCCCTACTTCACTAATAAGGGTGTGGAGATTCAGAAAGCTTTAGTAATATCCTAAAATCATATAGCTAGTAAGTGGTAGAGCCTGGATTTAAATGCAGTTGTGTCTAAAATATTCTCATATAGAATTATTTTTCTCAACAGAATTTGAAATATCTGCATTCTTGTTGACACTATAATTTTTAATCTTATTTTTAGACCTTCTAGATATGCTCAAAACCTCAGGACATTTTTCAAAAAACCAACTTTCAATGCATGTGAATGTTTAAACATCCATCTATTCATTTGAAGGTTTATCATTTCTACAGATCCTAAAAGTTCTTGAATTCTACTGTGGTTCAGTTCATTAATCTCTGTGTTTCTTGTACTAGGATTTCAGCAAACTCAGTCGATTAAATAATTAAATACAGTTTCAAAACTGTAGGGTGGCAAATGATGACCAAAACAGACAATTTGTGTTTCATGGTGTAGAAATAGTGAGGATATAAAAACTTTTCCTTGAAAGATCAAAACGTGGTCGGGTTTGGTGGCTCAGCCTGTAATCCCGCGCTTTGGGAGGCCGGGGTGAATGAACTGCCTGAGCCCGTGGGTTCGAGACCCGCCTGGGCAACTTGGCGAGACCTCATCTCTACAATAAATCAAAAACTAGCCGGGCGTGGTAGCGCGCGCCTGTAGTTCCAGCTGCTCGGAAGGCTGAGGCGGAAGGATCGCCGGAGCCCAGCAGGTCGAGGCTGCGGTGGCCGAGAGCGGCCAATGTACTCCAGTCTGGGCGACTGAGACAAAAAAAAAAAAGATCAAAACGTAACCATTTCAGTATTGCTTTTCAATGGTGAGTTGAAGTTGCACATGTTCCAACTTAACAGTGATTCTCTACCCAGTGTCCTGACAGCAGAAGCAGTAGAGACTCATCTATTGTAAAGTGACTGGTTGACTGAGTGCCCTGCGAGTGGCCAATATCCTTTTAATAGCAGTGACAGACAGAAATGTGTACCCATTTCAGACACCCCCAGCAAACAAAACAAGGAAAACAGAAAAGCAATCCATTTACAGATGTCAGCATAGCCTTTGTCTTTGTGGATATAATTTGCTGTGCCACGTCTGACAGATTATTTTTTATGTTCTTGAGATTTATCTTGTTTTCATTGAAATATATCATAAAGTATTCTGTTATCTTTTGTTAGGCAAGTGAATTGTGATATTTGGCAAAAGTGCCTTGCAGAGCCAAGGGAATGAAGTTTAGAGAGCAAGCATGGTTGTGAGTTGGCAGGGTGGTGGTAACTTGTGCATACTTATTTTGGAAGCACATTAGAATGTTAGTTATGATAACACGGGTGTACACAGGATTCACCTTGATGTTTGACAATCTTATTTTTCTCTTCAACAGGTTGATTATGTATGGTTTTGTGAAGGCTATGGTATATGCTGGCCAGTTGAAAAATGGAGACTTTCATTTCACTGACTGTTTATTTTTTGGTTCACTGATGTCTGCTACAGATCCAGGTAATTATTCAAATGATATATTTCCTTCTTTTAAAGAGTCAAACATTTACATTGAATGGTTCTCCCAAGACCATCACCTGGGTCTACATAGTGATAACTCTTTATCCCTCATTGCTTGCAGTTGACACACCTATTAACAATCACACAAAAAAGAGGAAACAGGTGACTATTCTAATAGTGTACAAGAAACTGGTCAAGAAGAAATTTCAGTGGGGGTGAGACTCTGTTAAATCATTATAGTTTATTTCTCTAGAACATACAGTTATTTTGAGTATAGACCTTAATTTCCCTTCATTCAACACAGCTTTTCTTTTGAAAAGGATTTATTGAATCAAATGGGTTAAAAACATTTAGAAATTTGTTTATCATGGAATTTTTAAACATATCAGAAGTAGGGAGAATAGTAAAAATAATGGCCATATATCCTTCAGCAACTATCAAATATGGCCAACCTTTTTATCCACACCCCCTTATACACACTTCCTCTCATCATGACTGGATTATGTTAAAGCAAATCCCAAATGTCATATTATTTTGTTTGTGTTTTTTTTTTAAAAAAAAAACAAAGTTTGTTAGAGAAAGAGGAGCAAAGAATGTAAGTATTTTGAAAAATGACCATCGCCATTATAAAACCTAAAAATATTAGCAATCATTATTTAAGAGTATCAAGGATCTAGTTGTTGTCCAAATATCCCCAATTGTCGTATTGCCATTATCATTATTAGTTTGTACAAATCAGGATCCAAACAAGAGCCACACATTACAACTGATATGACTCTTGAGTCTCTTTTAATGCTCCCCTTTCGTTTTCTATTTTCTTGTCATTTACTTGTTTGAAAAAAAGAGGTAATTTGTCTTGTTGTTGAACTGAGTATACTTCCTTAAAATGTTCTTCTATGCCTCATATTTCTTGTAAACAAATGGTTAGATCTAGAGACTAGATGGTTATGATTAGACACAGGTTCAACTTTTTTGGCATGATTACTTTACAGGTGGCGCTGCGAGCCTTCTATTGCATCACATCAGGAGGCAAATAATGATTAGTGACTCAGCTGTCAGTCTGATTCATCACATTATTGAATTGCTGCTCCAGCAAAGACCAACAGAACACACCTGTAGTTGAACAAGATGGTTTTATTACACATTTCAATGAGAGCGAACACTCACCATGGGAACCATGGGGCGTCTCAGTGTATGGTAGAAAGAACTTATTATTATAGGACTTTAGTTTATGTTTTGTGATTTCAGGGAGGGTTTAAGGAATCAGGACTTTGCTCTGGATTCCCACTTTCTCCTGTCAGGAAGTGGGAATAATTCCAGAATCGGGTATCTTAGTTAAGTCTTATTGAGGAGGAGGAATAGATAAAGAAGCAGTTGTCACTCATGGTAGCCAGGATGGGGGATGTTTGGTCAGGTTTGTGTTTTGGACAATATTACTTATTTGTATTTAGACATGATTACGTAGTAGTTCTGTTCTTGTCTTGATCCATCATGGTCATAGAGTCACCTTGCCTGATGTCAATCTGAGAAGTCATTTTTGTTCAGCCGGAGAATACCACAACCCGGCTGCGGTATCTGGTCAGCTCTTGGGCTGCTTTTCTCTTTCACAGGACGACTCTTAGACCAGTAGTATTGGCACCACATGGTGACTTGTTATAAATGCAGAATTTCAAGCTCAACCCTATACCTAGTGAATGAGATGCTAGAATTTAACAGTATTCTCGAGTGATTCATATGCACATTTCAGTTTGAGAAACTCCACATCTTAGAGTTCCCCATTTTGCCCAATGACTTTAGTACTTATTAATGGTTATTACTTAATCCAGTATTTATTAGGGCTCACAAGCTTTTGGTATTCTAATTCAGTCCTACCTTTTGCATTTATTAGCTGATACTCTCCTTAAAGAAGTGGTTTTCCAGTTCAGTCATTTCGGTACCCAGTGGTATAATTTAAACAACAAAAGCAGAGCAAATAATCCACTCGTTTCCTTTATTTACTAATTTTCAAAATAACATGTTAGGTAGCATCGTTCACATGTTACCAATGAAGTGAACTTTTAAGAAAATATCATTGTGAACACAAGAATTTTTACAAAGTTGATATGTTTTAATCTACTTTTGTAATTATTCTTTCTGACGATTCAAATATTTCATTTTTGACAAGTGGGAGCCTCTTCAAGTTTCTCCTGGATCCTTTTGTTATGACCCTAATGGTATTTTATAGATTTCTTGCTTTGGGGTAGGATTAGCTGTTCCAACCTTATCTTATATATTTCCTGTTGCCTAATTCAGGCATTTCTCCAAATGGCCTTGGTTCTTTTGAAAAGAGAAATGTATTTACAGACCACAATTTGGGTGCTAAGCGTTTTTATTACTGCTGCATTGGTGATTGTTTCTAGACATTTTTTGTTAAGGAGAAATTATACCATAAATTCATATTAATCTTTTCAGTTAAAATGTAATATTATAGGATCTTTCCTTACCTGCCTTGAATTTTTATTTTTCCCTACATTTCTTCTTCCTGCACACTAATATAATTTCTTACTTGCTAAAATATATATTCCCAAAATTGTAATACACATATTATTACTAAAATATGATAACTGAAAACTGCTTAAGATTTTACTGTGGTTATTTTTAACTTCTGGATATATCCTACTAGTGATGTACAGTTAAAAATTACTCTTTAAAATCTCTTAAGATAATTATAAAGTTGTAGTTAAGCCACAACTCTATACAGGATAATGTTCATCTGTTTTATTTTCTTTTACTTTTTCTTCTAAAATTAGATAAAATATCTATAAAATTTTAAAATGAAAATCACAGAACAAAATAATAGAAATCTGGCTTCCATTCCTGTCCCCTCTACCCTAATTTTCCTATAATTTTTTTTGTTTGTTTTTGTTTGTTTTTTTGAGTTGGAGTCTCTCACTCTGTTGCCCAGGCTGGAGTGCAGTGGAATGCTCACGGCTACCTCAGTCTTGACCTGCTGGGCTCAGGTGATCCTTCCGCCTCAGCCTTGCAAGTAGCTGGAAATACAGGCACATGCCACCATGCTAATTTTTTTTTTTTTTTTTTGAGTTGGAGTCTCACTCTGTCACCCAGACTGGAGTGCAGTGGCACGCTCCCGGTCACCGCAGCCTCAACCTGCTGGGCTCTGGCGATCCTTCCAAGTAGCTGGAACTACAGGTGCATGCTACCACGCCTGGCTAATTTTTTATTTATTGTAGAGATGAGGTCTTGCCAAGTTGCCCAGTTGGGTCTTGAACCCACGGGTTCAGGCAATCCACTCACCTCAGCCTCCCAAAGCGCAGGATTACAGGCTGAGCCACCAAGCCCGGCCTCGTGGTAAAATTTGAAATCCATCCTCTCTTATCTTGTGCTGACTGTCATCTCAGTTTACTCTTTAAAATCTCTTAAGATAATTATAAAGTTGTAGTTAAGCCACAACTCTATACAGGATAATGTTCATCTGTTTTATTTTCTTTTACTTTTTC
>CAUYQG010144158.1:54-14677 GCA_963574415.1 Tarsius wallacei | reverse complement strand
CTACAGGAGCGCGCTACCATGCCCGGCTAATTTTTTGAATTATTGTAGAGATGAGGTCTCGCCAAGTTGCCCAGGCGGGTCTCGAACCCACGGGCTCAGGCAATCCACTCACCTCAGCCTCCCAAAGTGCGGGATTACAGGCTGAGCCACCGAGCCCGGCTTTTTTTCCTTATTGTATGACTTTCATTTACTCAGTTTTAAAGGAATCTGGCCAAGCACAGGGCTCACACATGTAATCCCAGCACTTTGGGAGACTGAGGTAAGAGAATCATTTGAAGACTAGACTGTGCAACAAAGTGAGACCCTGTCTCTACAAAACAACAACAACAACAACAGAAAAATTAGCTGGACATGGTGGCATATGCCTGTAGTTCTAGATACTTGGGAGGCTGAGGCAGGAGGATTGCTTGAACCCAGGAGGTTGAGGCTACAGTGAGCCTGATAGTGCCACTGTACTCTAGCCTAGGGGACAGAGTGAAGCTCGTACTAAAACAAAAGCAAAAACAAAAAATAAAAACAGAAAAAGAATCTTTACCAGAGAGGAAGAAGTAAAAGATGAAATAAGTTTTTCTGCCAGTATTACTACTTTTCTTTTTTTTTTTCCTTCTTCTTTATTTTTTTTGAGTCGGAGTCTCACTCTGTTGCCCAGGCTGGAGTGCAGTGGCATGCTCCTGGCCACCGCAACCTTGACTTGCTGGGCTCAGGTGATCCTTCTGCCTCAACCTTCCAAGGATCTAGAACCACAAGCATGCGCCACCATGCCTGGCTAATTTTTTTCTTTCTGATTTATTATAGAGACGAGGTCTCACCAAGTTGCCCAGGCTGGTCTTGAACCCTGAGGCAATCCTCTTGTCTTGGCCCCTCAGAGCGCTGGGATTACAGGCTTGAGCCACCGTGCCCAGCTATATTTTTTCTGATGTTAATTTCTGTACCGTCCAGTAGCTCCAAGGAAAATCATAGTGCTTGTAGGATATTTGTTTTTTATTGGCTGACAGTGCAGTGATTCCTTGCCAGCCCTGCTTTTGGCAATACTGGTTTTTAGATAAGGCTGGTTCATGGTTATATTTAAAAAGCCTATGATTTGAGACTTTTAAAAGTGAAAGTTCAAAAGTTCAATTCAGGGCAGAACCCAGTAATACAAAAATAATTAATGCTGCTTCTTCCTTTCCATGATACAGCTGAGTCAGTGGGGGTGGTATGGAGAGGGAGAATTTGGGCTTTATTTTCCAATCAATGAATTGAAAACCAGGTATTGTATATAATATCGGACCCTTACCCACCATGACAAATTTGACACTTCCTTGAAAAGGACAAGTTGTTACGTCAACGTTTTGCCAGGATTGGAAAAAGATGGAAGAGAATGTCAGTGCAAAAGAGGTTGAATTTCAAGTCAGTGAAAACTTGTACCAAACTTTAGGAAGAGAACTGGTCTGTATAATACTACAACTTGAACACATATCTGTGTGCACGCTCACCCATGGGTGGCATTTGAGTCCTTTCTAAGTGCCGGTGTTCTAAATGCTTGTATGGGGCCTTTCATGTATTTCCTTACCAGAGCTTTCTCAGGTAGTTACTATTCTTTCCATTTTATGATGAGAAACTGAGGCACAGAAGTGGTGGAGTGATTCCCCCAAGGCCACGTAGCTAGTGAGTCAAAGAACTGAGATTCAAACCCCTGCTTTCTCCCTCTAGAGCCCAACCTCTTAACCACTATATGATAGCCCTCAACAGATGATCGTATGATTAGGATGTTTCCTAAACAATTGACAGCCTGTAATCCCAGCACTTTGGGAGGCAGAGGCGAGAGGATTGACTGAGCTCAAGAGTTTGAGACCAGCCTGAGCTACATGGTGAGACCTTACCTCTACAATAAATCAAAAAATTAGGCAGGTGTGGTGGCACATGCCTGTGGTTCCAGCTACTTGGAAGGCTGAGGCAGAAGGATCAGGGTTGCGGTGACCGTGAGCGTGTCACTGCGCTCCAGCCTGGGTAACAGAGTAAGACTCTGACTCCCCCCCAAAAGAAAAAATTGGCAAAGGGGAGTCAGCAGTGTTGTCTACTAGAAAATATGTTAGTGAAGTGAATCTGATTGATTCTGAAAGCGGGGTGTTTCTAGTATTTTCATATATTATTTTAATGTAATTTATATTATTATTGCCTAACCTCATATTTTCTGTGGGACCTTCATCATCCCCAATTTTTTTTGTCAGCCATGATCCTCCTTATTATGATCTGAACCACTCTCCACCCCCACAAAGATTGATGCGGGCTTCTGACTTGAGTAACTAGATAGAACCATTTACCAGCATGAGATATATAGGAGGCATAAGGATGGGGGAGCATGGAGAAATCAGTTTTGGTCATGTTGAGTTAGATCGCTGTGGGTCATTCGCAAGAGAAACCCAGTAGGAAATGGAGTAAGCCCTTGGCAGCTACAGCAGCATTTGACTTGGTATTCACCTTTGCCCTCCTGAAACTCCAGACCCCTTTGACTTCCATGACAGTGAGTCATTCTGGCTCTCCTCAAATTCCTTGGTTCTCTCTATGTCAGCCATTTTTTCGTAGGTGTTGTCGTTTCCTATGGTTGTCCATCCTTTCTTTCTGTATCTGTCCATTCTTATGGTTTCCCCCTCCAAGTATATTTTTCCACAATGTGTGTTTTTCTCACCTTTTCCTGCGTTTTGAACTGCTTTTAGCTTGACCTGTCATCAGCCCCTCATATGGTCCAGGTTTAGCATTCCTAATCCTAAAATATGAAACTTTTTGAGCGCTGATGTGGCACCACAAGTGGAAAGTTCTACATCTGACCTCACGTGACACACGTGATGGGGCACAGTTAAAATTTTGTTTCTTTGCACAGCATTATTAAATATACTTTAACTTTTTATTAAAAATATAAAAGTACACATTACCTTCAGGCTATGTGTATAAGGTGCATATGAAACAAATGAATTTCATGTTTAGATTTGGGTCTTGTCCTCGAGATACCTTGTCATGCTTGTGCAAATATTCCAAAATCCAAAAAAACCTGAAATCCAAAGCAAGTACTTCTGGTCCCAGGCATTTTGGATAGTGGATACTCAACTTGTATATGTTCAGTTTCACTCTTTGTGTAGTTCTCAGTCATTTCAGTGTTGCTTTAGATCAGGTATGTCCAACCTGCGACCTGCAAAATCTTTTAACGTCATGTCTTTGAGCATTTATTTTCTTCATGACCTCATGCGTAGTTCCATTTCTGATGTTCACAATCACACCTTATTTGTGACATCACTTTTTGGCAGCACATGTATTTGTGAGCAGCTGTTTTCAATGGTGAAGCACACCAAGAACAAAATCCATACAAGCATTTCTGATGAGCACCTTGAGAACTCACTGAGAACCGTGGCCACTTCCATCGATCCAGACATCGATAGATTAGTTTTACGCAGACAAGGTCAAATTTCCCACTAGTTTTATATTGTTCTTGTTTTTCAAAACTTTATAATGAAAATATTAAAAAATAGAAAGTCTTATTATGTATATATGCGAACTATGTTGTAGAATTTATGTGTGGCCCAAGACAATTCTTCTTTACTTGATGTGGCCCAGGGAAACCAAAAGGTTGGATACCCCTGTTTAGATGATTCATCCAGCACTTTGCTTCTTGGCTTTCTGTACTCCTGTCCTTCAGGGAGCTTGTTCTTTACCAAATCTCAGCCATTCTCTCCTGTGTTCCTTCCTTAGTCCTTGTCATTACGGGGAGCTGCAGTCCTCAGTAGTCTCGGTTGCAAGCCTCTCTCTTTCTGACACCACCTTCTCTCCCTTCCTGCTTACTCTCCTAGTAAGGGCCCTCGAATTCCCCCAGTCCAGCCCTGTAATCACTTGTTCCTACTGCCTTCGGCTGCCTGGTACCCTCACTTCCTTCCACAGCTAGTGTGAATTTCGTAGTCAGGCATCATAGTCCCTTGTTATACCCTCACTCCATGGCCCTTCCCTTCTTTACTATACTTGTTTGTACAACCCCAACTTAAGTAAGTTTCAGTTCTGCCCTGTCTCTTCCCAGAGATGTATTCTACCGTATTCACTGGACCAACTACCATTACGTGACTGCTAGCCTCAAAAAGGCCACACAGGTTAACCACTGATCACACTGTGCTTTCTTAGTTCCTTCATTCTCCCAGCTGATGGAGAGCTCATATTTTCCTCTGCTTTAGCTTCTGACACTGCCTCCCCTTCCTGATAACTTTGTGTCCTATTTTGTCGTGAAGATAGGAGCAATGAGAACTCTTGCCTTGCCACGTACATCCACCTCCACCCTCAGTGCCCAGATACCAGCCTTCCCTGTCCTGCTGGGGGAGCTGCCTGTGCTCCTGATTGAGGCGAATCCCTTTAATCCCCTTTTCCCACCCTCTCTTTGCTACTCTAGGCTATTGCTCTAGCAACTCTTTCTTTCTTGTTAACTCGAGTTCTGCCTCCTATCAGCATGCAAAATGCTCTTATTTTATTCATCTTAAAAGAAACAAAAACAAACCAGGCCAGGTGAAGTGCTGTAATCTCAGCACTTTGGGAGGCAAGGGGATTGCTTGAGCCCAGGAGTTTGAGACCAGCCTGGGCAATATATTGAGACCTGGCCAGGCGCAGTGGCTCAAGCTTGTAATCCCAGCACTGTGGGAGGTGGAGGTGAGAGGACTACCTGAGTCCGGGGGTTCGAGACCAGCCTGAGCAACATAGTGAGACTTTGTCTCTAAAATAAATAAAAAAAAATTAGCCGGGCGTGGTGGTGCATGCCTGTGGTTTTAGCCACTTGGGAAGCTGAGGCCTGGGAATAGCCTGAGTCCAGCAGTCTGAGGATGTGGTGGCTGTGAGCTTGCTACTGCACTTCAGGGTGTATATATATCTATATATATGGTGAGACCTTACCTCTACAAGAAAAATAAAAAAAAAATTAGCCAGGTGTGGTGGCACATACCTTTTGTCTAAGCTACTTGGGAGGCTAAGGTGGGAGGATCACTTAAGCCCAGGAGTTTGAGGCTGTGAGCTGTGATCATGCCACTGCACTACAGCCTGGGCAGCAGAGTGAGATCCTGATTAAAAAAACAAAACAAGCCAAAAATAAACAAAAAACCCCCAAAACTACCACAACTACTGTCACCAATGCAACAACCCTTTCCTTATCTGCTGCCCATTTCTTTTCTCCATAAACAGAAAAATACTTCAAAAAGCCATTACATTTATCTTCTTAGATTTCTTTCCTCCTCTTTTGGGCTGTCCTCATGCAGGCCTTTGCCCCACCTCTCCATGGCAGTTGCCTTTGTTGAGGTCATCCTGGGTCTCCGCGTTGCTGTGCCCAGTGCTCGGTTCTCAGTGCTCATGTCTTTACTGACAGCATCCCCGACAGGGCCCATCACTCTCTGCTCTGTGATTCACTGCCTTCAAGGACTTCACACCTCCCTGTTTTTCTCCTCCCACTAGCTTTTTCTGTTCTGTCCTTTTTTAAAAATTTATTTTAAAGATGTGGGTTATAATTCAGGATTTAGGTACACAAGTGGTCATCATACAGTTAAAGTTTGGGCCTCCCTTTGGTCCCCACTTAGCCTGGTTTGAGATCAGGTACCCTTATTATTGTTATGTCGTCCCTCCCCCTCTCTTCCACCCCAACAGTGTCCTGCTACTGCCAATCCCTTTCTTATAGCATTATGGTAAATGTCCGGGGTCCCCTTAAGAGTGAGAACATGTGGTACTCAGTTCTTTGTTTCTGTGATAAATCACTGAGTATGATAGACTCTAAATCAATCCAAGTTTCTGCAAAATCCATAATTTTGTTCTTTTTCATGGCTGTGTAATATTCCATTGTGTATATGTACATTTTTTTATCCAGTCCAGTTTCGATGGGCAGCATGGTTGATTCCATGTTTTTGCTAATATAAATAATGTTGCAGTAAAAATGCGTGTGCAGGTCTTTTTTGTACAGTGATTTATTTTCTCATACTCTTTTGCCAGTTCTGCATTTCCCAGACCCCTTAATGTTGGAGTTCTCTGGGGCTCGGTCCTTATCTCCTCTCTCTGCACTCACGCTCCCTCATGATCTTGCCAAGGCTTGTGGCTTTAAGTGCCATCCATTTGTTGGTAACTCTCAATTCTATCAATTCTACCTGAATGTCTTTCCTGAACTCCAGGTCCTTACATATGACTGCCTTCTCAGCATTGCTTCTGGAACGTCTCACAGGCATTTCAGACAGTGCAGACATGGGCTTGATTGTGTTTTGTAGATTTCCCAAGAATTCTTAGGGGAAAGGCCTACTCTGTTGAGCCTGAATTTTATACAGGTATATGCATTCGATCTTATCATATAAATACTATTATATATATATATATATATATATATATATATCTGTAACTTGCAAAAGTGATACATGCTTATTGTTAAGTCTTAACTTTTTCTAAAGCTCTCTGTTTAGCTTGGGAGATGGTTTTCTTCATGTTTGTGCCTCCTTGACTCTTCAGGATCAAGTTGCTTTTTAAAATTGCAGACTTTGTTTTGGTGGTGATTGGGGGAATTTACTTTCTCTCTCTCTCTTTTTTTTTTTTCTTTTTTGAGTCGAAATCTCACTCTGTCACCCAGGCTGGATGGAGTGCAGTGGCATGCTTACGGCCACTGCAGCCTCGATCTGCTGGGGCTCAGGCGATCTTTTCACCTTAGCCTTCCAAGTAGCTGGAACTACAGGTGCACGTCACTACACCCTGCTAATTTTTTGATTTATTGTAGAGACAAGGTCTTGCCAAGTTGCCCTGACTGGTCTCAAACCCCTGGGCTCAGGCAATCCTCTTGCCTCTGCCTCCCGAAGTGCTGGGATTGCAGGCGTGAGCCACTGAGCCCGGCTTACTTTCTCTTTTCTAAACAGAGATTCATGTGTTCAGGATTGATGTTACCAATGGACAGTGTTTGGGGACCCTTAGTTTCCTGCCATTCCCCTCTGTTTATGTCATCCTGTTTGTCTATTACTTGTGAAGCACAATTTGCTAGCTGGAGATGAATTACTTTGAGGTCTCCAGTTCTGGGCTTTGAAGACATTGTTCAGTGAAAACTGTGAATGAGATTGGCTCATCTTCTGTCTGTTTCCATGATGCCTAAGTAAACTACTGGGAATCACAAATCATTTGTTTTTTGTCTATTAAATTATGAATGTCATAGGGGTGTGAACGCTGTCTTACTTAGTATTATTTGGTACTGCAGTGCCAAATGTAATGCTTTCTATATATGATGGACATTCGCCAAATTCATACTGGATTAAGTGAAATTGAATTGTTGCTCAGAAGTGACTGAACTAGGATTAGATTCAATCAAGCCACTGTCAGTCAAGTGTCCTTTTTTTCTGTACCACACTGCTACACTGAGCACCAGTGCTTTCACTCTGCTTAAAGAAAAACAAACTTATCCTGTGTTGGAGTGTGTGGGTATTGTGAATGATTTCTGTTGGAGTTTGTTCAGAATTCCTATTGGACACCATCATATAGCAATTTCAGAGTTGATTGCGTTTTTTTTTTTTTTTTTAGTTGAAGCCTCACTTCGTCGTCACAGCTACCCCAGCGTTGACCTGCTGGGCTCCTGCGGTCCTTCCACCTCAGCCTTCCAAGTAGCCAGAACTACAGGCGCATACTACCATGCCCGGCTAATTTTTTGATTTATTGTAGAGATGAGGTCTTGCCAAGTTGCCTGGGCTGGTATCGCACCTGTGGGCTCAGGCAGTCCACCCACCTCGGCCTCCCAAAGTGCTGGGATTACAGGCTGAGCCACCACACCCGGCTGATTGCATATGTTTTATATAAATATATTTTGTCTTTTCCAAGGATCCATTTTTGCTACCTTTTATTTTCCATATTGGAAGGGCAGTTACAGTAGTATTGTGACAGTAGTTAATAGTTAATAAATGCAAAATGGAGCCTGGGCTTGCATTTGATCCGTTAGATAAACCAAGAACTTTCACTTAGTGGTGACATTCGTTTAGACTAGATTTGGTTGCCTGCAACAGAAAAAGTCAAAATCAGATGGCTCAAATGGTGTCAACATTTATGTTTAATCTTGTTTGGGAAACCCAGGGGTTGTCTGATCATGATTGATATTATATCATATCCAATATGATATGATAGGATGGTATTCTATCGATCTGCTTCCTCTTGGCTCCCTCTGGTTCACCTTCCCAGTCACCCCAGGTCCAAGACAACACATAGCACAGTCCCATTTATCGTTTACCACTGTCTTGGGCTGTAGGGACACGTCTCCGTGGTTGCACATTCTACTTTTGCTCATACACTGTTGGCTGCAATGGAGTTACGTGGTCATACCTAGTGGCAAGGGAGGCATTTAGATCCTGAGGCTGAAAAATTGTTGTCTTTTTTTTTTTTTTCAAATCTCCGTGTGCTGTTCTAATACTTAGGACATCTATGACTGAGAACAAAAGGGAGAATGGCGACTAGGGTGAGGTGGGGCCCAACCAGCAGTGACTTTTTTGATTATTCATGGTTAATGGTTGAGGGTTTCCTTTTTTTCTCTTTCAGTTCACCAAAAGGTTACTCTGAATATTTTCTTAGGTAAGAGTTAGCATTTAAGAACACATTTTAACAATCATATGTTTGATAAGGGACTTGTTTCCAGCATATATAAAGAATTCTCATGATTCAATAATAAGACAAATAAAATGGAAAAAAATAGCCAAAAGATCTGAATTAGGCTGGGCACAGTGGCTCAAGTCTGTAATCCCAACACTTTGGAGGCAGAAGCGAGAGGATTGCTTGAGCCCAGGGGTGTGAGACTAGCTTAGGTAACTTGGTGAGACCGCATCTCAAAAAATTAGCTGGGTGTGGTGGCGCGTGTCTGTAGTCCCAGCTACTTGGAAGACTGAGGCTGAAGGATCACCTGAGCCCAGCAAGTTGAGGCTATGGTAGCTGTGATTGTGCCACTGCACTCTAGTGAGACTCTGATTTAAAAAAGAAAAAAAAAGATCTGAATTAGACATTTCTCAAAAAAAACCTTTACAAATGGCTATTAAGCACATGAAAAGATACTTAACATCATTTGCCATTAGGGAAATGCAAATCAAAACCACAATGAGATAACCACTTCATAGTCACTAGGATGGCTATAAATAAAAAGTCAGATAATAACAAGTACTGATGAGGATGTGGAAAAACTGGAACCCTGATACACTGAGGGTGGGAATTTAGCTTTGGGAAACAGTTTGACAATTCTTCAAAAAGCTAAGCATAACATTGCCACTCTGCTCTTGGATATTTATTCATGAGAAATGAATACATATGTTTATACCAAGTCTTATACATGAGTGATTATAAATAGATTATTCACGGTAGCCAGAAAGAAGTAACAACCCAAGTGTCTATTAACTGATGAATGGATAAAGAAAATATGGCATATCCATACAATGAAAAGTGATTTAGCAATAAAAAAGAAGCTAATACACACAGCTAAAGAAATGAACCTTGAAAACACTGTGCTAAGTGAAAGAAGCCAGTCATACACATTTTATGTGATTACATTTATACGAAGTGTCCAGGACAGCTGAATCTATATAGATAGAGAGTAAATGAGTGGTTGCCTAGGTTTGGAAGTTTGGAGAAAAATGGAGTGTGATGGCTAATGGATACAGTTTTTTTCCCTTGGATAGCAAACATGTTCTAAAATTGATTTTGGTGATGGTTACACAAGTCTGTGAATATATTAAAAGCTGTTGAGTTGTATACTTTAAGTGGGTAACTTTTTTTGGTGTGAATTATGTTTCAGTAAAGCTTTTTTGGACAAAGGAACATAGTTGCAAATAAAGAAAGGCCTACCATAACTAAGATAAGGGCTATACATGACTATAAACACTGTCTACTTGAAGTCAGCCACATTTTACATACCATGGACTGGGAAGTGATGATGCCACTCAGTTGAGGTTGGAGAAATAGAATTTTTTAGGGTTGTTTTCTCCATGGCAAGTTATAGTCTGCTGGAAGGGGTAGCTTTCTTCCCTGAAGGGTGAAATACCACCCTTCCCTGCCCCAACAATTCCCTTATATAACGTGCTTTTCGCTTCATTGGCATGCTCGCCACATGCCACGTTGTGCAGTGACCCCCACACATTTGCTTGATAAATAATTACCGTTCTGTGAAAGTTCTCCCACACATCACATTGAGGCACTGCTTCAAAAAATGATTCCGATTTTGCTCTCACTAATCTGACATTTCAAATCTTATATTTGGTTTGATTTTGCCTAGTTCCGGTATGTCACTCTTGAAAGGGTGGCAAGAGGCTTCTTACTTTTATAACACACTTATTTATATTTTGATGATGACGAGAGGAGGAAGGGTTTTGGGATGCTTTTATACCAACAGCTTTCTTTGGCGTCTGTGTCTATGGTGCTGTACTGTTTCCCACTTTATGTTTTTGATTCGGGGTCTCACTCTGTCGCTCAGGATGGAATGCAGTGGCATGATCGTGATGATCATGGCTCATGGCAGCCTCAACCTCCTGGGTTTAGGCGCTCCTTCCACTTCAGCCTCCTGAGTATCTGGGGCTACAGTCCTACGCCACCGTGCCCAGCTAATTTTTTGATTTTTTTGTAGTGATGAGGTTTTGCTATGTTGCCCAGGCTGGTCTCGGAACTCTGGGACTCAAGTAATCCACCCACTGCAGCTTCTTAAAATGCTGGGATTACAGGCGTGAGCCACTATGTCTGGCCCTGTTTCTTACTTTAAAAGAGTGAGTTAAAAGCTTGTTGCTTCCAGAAGCTCATGCAATTAATAATAAGAATGTTTATTTAACACATTAACTGTACCAATTTTTTGCCGTGTGTCTCATCCAGGAACCTGGACAATTGTTGACGGTGTTTAGCAGTGAGGATGCAAGAGTAAACCAGAAACTGCAAGGCCTGACCTTAAGGGAACTCACAGACTAGGAGGGTTTAGAAGCAAACAACAGTTCAGAGGTCGAAGGTGCTAAGGGAGTTGAGAAGCATTCGGGAGTGGGGCTGGCTGGAAAAGCTTACTAGAGAAAGTGATTTTTAAATCGACTCTTGACCGTTAGATAACAGTTTGGAAACTCAGAGGAAGGGAGGCCCAAGGCAAAAGAAATCACAAGAAGTCTTGAGAAAACATGTTGAGATAATCCTTTAAATCAGAGGATCTCAACTGTGGGTGGTTTTGCTCCCAGGGGAGATTTGGCAGTGTCTGGAGATATTTTGATGGTCATAACTGAGTGCGTGGGATAGGTCGTTGGAGGAGTGCAGGCAGTGCAGATATCTAGGAGATAGCCATGCTGCTCAACCTCCAGCGGGACAGGGAAAAGCCCTTGCAACAAAGTATTATTTGGTCCAGAAATGTCAATAGTACCACTGCAGAGGAGTCTCGTTTAAAGCATTTGATAAGACATTTAAAGCATTTGATAAGACAAAGATCCTAAAAAATTTTTGTGGAATTGAATGGAAATGTGCTCTTTTCTTTTACTTAAAAATATTTGTGAAGTGTATATTTCTTTTTTTTTTTTTTGAGTCAGAGTCTCACTCCATCATCCAGGCTGGAGTGCAGTGTCACACTCATGGCTACCCTAGCATTGACCTGCGGGGCTCTGGTGATCTTTCTGCCTCAGCCTTTCATGTAGCCAGAACTACAGGTGTGCGCTGCTATGCCCGGCTAATTTTTTGATTTATTGTAGAGACGAGGTCTCACCAAGTTGCCCAGCCTGATCTCGAACCCCTGGACTCTGGCAATCCTCTCGCCCCGGCTTCCCAGAGTGCTGGGATTATAGGCTTGAACCACTGCACCTGGCCGAAGTGTTTATTTCAATAAACAAAAGTCAACAGTAGCTTAATTTGGCTATAGTATAGGCACTAAAGTAAAGCCCATTGGAAAGAGCTCTCTTTCAAGGTGGTGAGTCATCAAAGAAATCCACCAAGATTCTAGGGTAGAGAGAGTAGGAAAGGAAGTTATTTTAAAAGAATTTCAGTGGAATTGGTAGAACATGATATGGGTAGAATTAGAAACAGTATTTCTTGTATATAGGTGCTTGTGTTTTTCATAGAATGTAAAATTTTGTCCTAAAGATGGTATTGTTGACAGTGATATACTGAAAGCCACATTTTATATTGGTTCTGATATTTAGATGGAAATGTGAAATGATATTAATATGGCTTAATTTTAAAATGTGTGCTGAAGGCATTGGAGTGGGAGTCATGGGAAAATGTTTAGCTTTTGTGAATCAAGCTAGAATGAACAATTTTGTATAAGGGTTTTTGTGGCCACATGCTTTCATTCATCTTGGATGAGTACTTTGGAGTGAGGTTGCTGGATTGTGGTATATATATATTTGACCTTTTAGGAAACTGAGTGTTTCTATGTAGTTTTGCCATCCCACCAGCAATGTGTGAAAGCTCCACTTCCTTGCCAAACTTTGATTAGGTCAGTCTGTTTTATTTTAGCCAATTTTGACTCATGATGTTGAGCATTTCTTCATGTGTTTATTGGCCATTTGTATTTCTTCTGTGTGAAATGTCTATTCATCTTTTTCCCATTAAAAAAAGTGTTGTTTGTCTTTTTGTTATTGAATTGTAGGAATTCTTTAAGTTCAGTGCTTAATCAGATATAATAATTGTGAATCTTTTCTCTGATCTGTGGCTTTCCTATTTGTTTATTTCTTTTTTTGTTTTCTTTTTTGAGTTGGAGTCTCACTCTGTTGCCCTGACTGGAGTGCAGTGGCACACTCACGGTCACTGTAGCCTCGGCTTGCTGGGCTCAGGCGATCCTTCTGCCTCAGGCTTCCAAGTAGCCGGAACTACAGGTGTGCACTGCCACGTTCAGCTAATTTTTTTGATTTATTGTAGAGATGAGGTCTCGCCAAGTTGCCCAGTCTGGTCTGGAACCCCCTGGGATCAGGCAATCCTCTTGCCTCGGCCTCCCAAAGTGCTGGGATTACAGGCTGAGCCATCGTGCCCGGCCCATTAAGTCTTTCTTACATCTTTGCTCTTAGATGAGTTTTTTAAAAAACACGATTTAATAGGCTCCTCATCTTGTTCTTATGGGTAGGGTGGGAGTGAAATTCTCATCATTTTTAGAACTCTAAGCAGAAGTAGCAGTTCTCTAATGATTAATTGTTTGAGTTCACTTTTATTGGAACGTATAATCCTCCTTCTGACTATGTCATTGCTCACTTGCTCTACTTGAAACATCTTTTTGGTGGACAGAAAGAAGAAGTGATTATGAAGACTTCACCTTGAGCAAAGTTGGGCCACATACTTTTATCATCTCTGGAAAAATGTATGATTCATAGATTTGTACTTTATCTTTTTTCTCAGAAATCTCTGAGAAACTGATGACAGTGGTTACATTTCTCTAACCTTTAATAAGTCTTTTGTTTGACTTTGGCACTTAACCTTCTCATAATAAAATTTTGTGCCGATCTTGTGCTGTGCTGGTTGGGTTTTTTCCCTTTCCTTTTTGACATTCCTTTTAGAAAAGCATTGCAATGTTCTTCTTTTTTACCATCATAAGTTTTAGTAGCTGCTTCTTAGTTTTTCCACTTAACTCCTCCATTTACAGTAATGTCTCCTGGGACTTGTCTTGTGAATGATTCTCTCTGCTTTTTGTATATTTTCTGAATATAAGCTCATTGATCTGTCAGGTAAAATACAAGGAAAACACATGTCTTTCTATGCTTCGACATGACTATAAAAAAGCAATTGAAAGAGAATTAATAGATATGAAATAAAATATAGACTATAAGTAATAGCTCTCTACTTGGCTTCTTGGACTTGCACCTAAGGTGTAGTGCCTGATAAATAATAGTACATATTTTTTTTGAATGAGTGAGTGAAAAGAGATTGAGATGCTGATTTAAGAATAATAACTTGTTTAATGTTAAGTGTTTCAATCTTCAGATTTCAATTCCCAACCTTATGGCTCTCCAGATAATAATTACGGTTTTAATTTACGAAAGACTTATTCTGGCAGTTTGCTTTCTTTTACCTGTTTTTTTTCTTTCCCATGAAGTTTATACTGTTGCCTTTGTAATCACTAAGATTCACTTTTGACTCACTGTGGTGAATTACTCAGAACTTAGCAATTTATGTGGCACTTTGTAGATACTCAGGATGTAGTTTGGTTGAAAACTTCCCAGTTCTCATTCTGTCTCCAGTTGGCATCACTAATGTTGTTATCTTACCTTCTCCATGAAATGAAGATGTGGCTGCTATTTCTTTTTTTTTTTTTGAGTTGGAGTCTCACTCTGTCGCCCAGACTGGAGTGCAGTGGCCGCTCCCAGCCACCGCAGCCTTGACCCGCTGGGCTCCGGCGATCCTTCCGCCTCAGCCTTCCAAGTAGCTGGAACTACAGGCGCGCGCTACCACGCCCGTCTAATTTTTTATTTATTGTAGGGATGAGGTCTCGCCAAGTTGCCCAGGTGGGTCTCGAACCCGCGGGCTCAGGCAATCCACTCACCTCAGCCTCCCCAGGCGAGGGATTACAGGCTGAGCCACCGAGCCCGGCTTGCTATTTCTTTTTTATTTAAATGTGAATAATTCAACACACTGTTGTCAAGTTTTCTGTTCTTTACTGTTCTTATATTTGCTATGTTGTCCTTTATATCTTTACATTTTA
>CAUYQG010144152.1:0-17199 GCA_963574415.1 Tarsius wallacei | reverse complement strand
CGCCCCCCCCCGGGCGCGGGGGGGGGGCCGGGGCGGCGCCGCCCCCCCCCCCGCGGGGTTACAGTGTCACACACCAAAAAAAAAAAAAAAAAAAAAAAAAAAAATTCCACTTCCCGGTTTCGCTAGGCGAGCCTGGTCAGCGTTAGGAGATTGCATTGTTATTTCCTGCGCTGCGGCTGGTCATGCACAGGTGATGTCCAGGCTTTCATCATCCCTTCGCCTCGAGTTCATATAAACTAAATCAGGGAGTCCTTTTTTTTTTTTAATTGAATGGCTGCCAAGGAGTTTCCAACGATATTTGCAGAAAATCTACAGTGGGTACAAATCACAGTCCACAAACTTAGGTGTGCCTAAGAAAAAGAAAGTGCCAGCTTCCAGTAAGGAACTTGGAAGTCATCTCTCCTGTCCCCACAACAAGAAAAAGGCTGAACAAACTGAAAATCAACAACTTTTAGATCCATCAGAGAATCGAGGTCACAGCAGACCAGTTCCCCTAAAACCGGAGAGACAAAGGTGTACAGCCCATTGGAAGCAGAAGCCCACAGCTGGAGCCAGTGTCTGGAACAGCATGCGAAACTACCATCAGCTGGTGTCTGGAAGCTCCATGCAGATAAGCTTGAGAATTCAAAACTCCAAGGAGTGAGCCCCAAACAGAAAGAAGGAAGGAAGGGAGGGAGGAAGACCACAGGAAGGTCCCCATGCATTTTTGAGTTTTCCTGTGAGGAATCCTGTCAGATCCCAACTACAAAGATCAGAGAAGCTTCCAGCCAGAGAGAGGGAAAAGCAACTCTTCTGAGCTAAGCCCAGAGCCCTCTGTTCCCCTTAGCAAGGTGCGCCCTCCAGGGAAGCTATTTTACCAGAGTCTAAACTGTAAGGTTTTACCAAAGTCTAATGGACCTTACACTCACTAGAAGAATGAGACGTAACCAGAAAACTGAAGAATGCCTCCCCTCCCCACCTCTCGTCCTTTACCATAGGTCCCCTGTGTAATAACAGGGGATTATAGCTTTAAAAAACAGAAAAGGAAGAAACCAGAAGGCCTGAGACCCTATTTAAGGAGTCACTTGGAAAACTCAAGACGCCAAGGGAGACAAGAACAAAAACATCAGAGACAATGTTAGCCTCAGACACCACAGCAAACATTAAACACAGCCTCCCTGCTGGCCAGAAAAACATAAAACCGCACACAAAAGCCCAATCGACTTCACTGACTCTCCATAAAAAGTCACAAGTCATGATAAAAGGCAAAAACACAGTCGGAAGAGACAAAGCAAGTGTCCTAACCAAACTCAAGTGTGGCAGGGAGTTTGGAACTCTCAGACCAGAAATGAAAAGCAGCTGTGAGTCACAAGCTAAAGGCATTCATGGAAAAGGTGGACGACGGGCAGGACCAGATGGGTCCTGTGAGCAGAGCGTGGAAACTAAAAAGGATCAAGAGGAAGAGTGTGAAGCCACAACCACCGTCACGGAAACAAAGAGTGCCTCCGAGGGGCTCGTCAGAAATAAGTCCAGAGCGCCCTGCTCCCGTTCATAAGGTCTGCCCACAAGGGAAACATCAGCAGACTGGACACAGCTGAGAAAACAGCAGTCAGCTTTAAGGGGTGTCAATAGTAACCTCCAAAACTGAAAAGCAAAGGATAAACGTAGCGAAGATGGATCAGAACGTTCAGGACAATTACATACAGTGCAACAAACATGTAATGAAAATACCAGAAAGAAAAGAGAGAAAGGAACAGAAAAAAAAATTTTTTGAGTCAGAGTCTCACTGTCTCAGGCTGGAGTATAGTGGTACGATCACAGCTCAGTGCAGCCTTGGCCTCCTGGGCTCAGGCTATCCTTCTGCCACCCTACGGAGTAGCTGGGACTACAGGGGCACACCATCACACCAGGCTTCCTTTTTAAATTTTTTATAGAGAGGAGGTCTCACTATGTTGCCTAGGTTGATCTCGAACTTCTGGACTTGAGCAATCCTCTCAGCTCAGTCTCCTAAAGTGCTAGGATAACAGGCATGAGCTGCCACGCTCAGCCTAGAAAAAAAATGGTTAAATTACTAACAGCTGAGAATTTTTCAAAATTAATGACAAATACCAAACCACAGAACCAGAAAGCTTAGGGAGCATCAAGCAGGACAAATACCCCCAAAAAAGAAAAAATGTCCCCAGGCATATCATATTCAAATTGCAGAAAATTCAAAACAAAAAGAAAATCTGGCTGGGCATGGTGGTTCACATCTGTTGTCCAGCACTTTGGGAGGCTGAGGCAAGAGGATTGTCTGAACCCAGGGGTTCAAGACCAGCCTGGGCAACTTGATGAGACTTTGTCACTACAATAAATAAAAAAATGAGTTGGGCGTGGTGGCTGGGAAGAAGGATTGAGGCAGAAGGATTGCCTGAGTCTAGCAGGTCAAGGCTGCAGTGGCTGTGAGTATGCCAATGCACCTCAGCCTGGACAACAGAGTGAGACTCCAACACTAAAAAAAGAAAAGAAAAGAAAATCTTGAAAGAAGCCAGAGGAAAGAAAAAACACCTTACCTACAGAGAAACCAGAATAAAAATTGCATTGGACTTCTCTTTGAAAACCATGCAAGCAGGAAGAAAGTGAGGCAAAATATTTAAATGTTTGGAAGAAAAATAATGAGTTGAGAATTCTGTATCCAGGGAGGCTGTCTTTCAAGAGTGAAGGAGAAATAAAGATTTTCTCAGACAAACAAATATTGAGGAAACTTGTCTCCAGTTGAACTGCCTTGCAAGAAATACTAAGAACGGCTCTTTGGAGGAAGAAAACTGATACAGGTCAGGAGTCCAGACCTACAGAAGGGAAGAGAAGGAATGAATGATGGTAAACAAAGTCTTTTACTTTCTTCTTCTTGCTTGACCTAACAGATAAAAGTTTGTTCCAAATAATAATATTAATAATGTATTTGATAGCCGGGCTCGGTGGCTCAGCCTGTAATCCCGCGCCTTGGGAGGCTGAGGTGAGTGGATTGCCTGAGCCCGCGGATTCGAGACCCGCCTGGGCAGTTTGGCGAGACCTCATCTCTACAATAAATCAAAAAATTAGCCGGGTGTGGTAGCGCACGCCTGTAGTTCCAGCTACTTGGCAGGCTGAGGCAGAAGGATCGCCAGAGCCCAGCAGATTGAGACTGCGGCGGCCGGGAGTGGCCACTGCACTCCAGTCTGGGCGACAGAGTGAAACTACAACTCAAAAAAAAATGTATTTGATGAGTTTAGATTATGGCTAAGTGAAATTAATGGCAGCAGTCCTGTAAGGGACAGGAGGGCGGAATTGGGAAATCTTTCTTAAGGTCCAGCCACGCATCGCTCAACGATAGGGATGCCTTCTGAGAAATGTGTTGTTCGGCGACTGTATCCTTGTGCACACATCACACAAAACTAGATGGGCTAGCCTACTACACACCCCGGCCACAGGGTCTAGCCTGTTGCTCCTAGGCGCCACACCTGCACAGCATGTCACTGTGCTGAACGCTGCAGGCGATGGTAACACAACGGTAAGTGTGTGTGCCTAAACAGATTTAAACATAGAAAAGGTACAGGGAAAATACAGTATTATAACCTCACAGAGGCACCGTCACATATGCAGCCCAATGTTGATGGAAATATGTAGCACACAACTGTAGTGCACTAGCTGGGAAAGGATACAGTGTTATTTGAAAGTAAACTTTAGTTGTAAATGTACGTTGCAAACTCCACAGTCTATAATAAATCAACTACAATAATCATAATCATAATCACTCTAAATATGAATGGTCTAAATATACCAATTAATTCTTTACCCATTTAGAAAAGTACAGAGCATTTTCATGTTCATTTAATTTTAAATAAACACACTCTTTGAGACTGAAGCAAAACTGACTGATTTTCAGTGTGAAACTAAATATAAACACTGCTCTTAGAGTTATTTCTAAATGGAATTTGTCTGTAATCCTAACAAGAATTACAAAAAGAAGGAGGAAAAGAGAATTCCAATATTTTGGCGGGTTTTTTTTTTTTTTTTGGCATGTCTCCCTTTTTTTTCATCTCTTTTCTCTAAGAAGCTTTGTTTGAAAACGTTGCCAGCTGCTCTAAAATTCATTTTAGAAATGAGCCAAAGAAGAAACAAAAAAATTACTATATTTTGTAATTCTCTCTTTTTTTATCTTGGGAAAAGGGTTAAAAGACGAACACTGTGAGAGTAGATAAAAAAACCATACAACTATGTGTGGTCTGCAAGAGGCCCACATTACGTATAAAAACATAGCTAGATTGTAAGTAAAAGGACTGTCAGCAAATGAATGGATTTTAAAATGTGCTATGTACATGCAGTGGAATGCTACTCGGCCTTTAAAAGGAAGAAAATTCGGTATGACAACATGGATGACCCTTGAAAACATTATGTTAAATGAAATAAGCCTATCACAGAAAGACAACTGCTACCTGATTCCATTTATATAAGATATCTTAAAAAGCCAAATTTGCAGAATCCAACAGTGGAGTTATGGTCGCCAGGGGCTGGGAGAGGGGCGAAATGTGGGGTGACCAACCCACAGGTGACACCCTGCAGTCAAGCAAGACAAATGACCTCTGGAGAGCTTCTGTGCAGCCTTGCACCTGCAGCCAACCGTAATGAGTTGCACTCTTAAAGCTGTGTTAAGAGGATAAACTTCGTGTTAAGTGTTTTTAACACAATTTTTAGAGAAGTAAAGAAATTGTAACACTTGTGCATTGCTGGTAGGAAAAAAAAATGGTGCAACTGCCATGGCATACAGTTTGGCAGTTCTCAAAAACTTAGACACAAAATTACCATAGGATCCAGAAATTCCACTTCTAGGTTTATATCCAAAAGAATTGAAAGCAGAAATGTAAACAGGTATTTGTATATTAATGTTTATTGCAGCATTATGTACAACAGCCAAGGGGTAGAAACAACCCACATGTCCATCGGTCGGTGAATGGATCAACAACATATGGTATATACAAACGATGGACTATTATTCAGCCTTCAAAATGGAATAAAATCCTGATGCATGCTACAACATGGATGAACCTTGAAAACATTATGCTAAGTGAAATAAGTCAGAGACGAAAAGACAAACACTGAACAATTCTACTTATATGAGATAACTAGAAGAGACAAATGGATAGAAAAAGAAAGTAAAAAAGGGGCCACTGGGGGCCAGGGTGGTGGAGGGGGAAATGGGCGTTATTGTGAAATAAACACAAAGTCTCTGTTTCTAAGTTCTGGAAATGAATAGTGGTGATGGCTTCGAAATACCATGAATGTCAGTTAAAATGGTGAATTCTGTTATGTATGTACAAACAAAAAATAAGAGTAATCTACAATAAAATAATAATGATGATAGACGCACAATCGTAAGCAAAAGGATAAAGGAAAGGTACTCATGCTAACACCAACCAAAAGAAAGCTGGAATGACTATATTAATTTCGTACAAAGCCGACTTCAGGGCAAAGAAAATTATGAATCAACGCTTCAAGAAGACATAACAATTCTTAATGTATATGTGCCTAATAACGGAGTGTGAGGCAAAGACTGACAGGACTGCAAGGAGAAATCGATGGATCCATGATTATGGTTGAAGACTTCAACACCCCTCTGCCAAAATGGACAGATACAGCAGGCAGAAAATCAGGAAAGACAGGTGAATGCAACAGCATCCTCGATCAACTGGATGTGACAAACATCTATAGACTAATTCACCCAACGACAGGTTACACATTCCTCTCAAATTCACATGGATGTTCATCAAGATAGAGCCTATTCTGGGTCACAAAGCACACCTTGACAAATATAAAGACATAATACAAAGTATGCTCTCAGGCCACAGTGAAATTAAACCAGAAATCGATAGCAGAAAGAGTTGGAAAGTCTCAAAATAAATGGAATTAAACAACACATTTCTAAATAATGCATAGGTCAAAGAAAAAAATCTCAATAAAACTTTTAAATGGTTTTAAAAATTGAAAATATAATCTATCAAAATTTGTGGGATACAGAGAAAATCATACTTAAAGGAAAACATATAGCATTAAGTGTATTTGTTAAAAAGAAAGAAAGATCTAGAGTCAGTAACCTAAGATTCCACCTTAGAAATCTAAAAAAAGAGCAAATTAAAGAAAAGAAATAATACACTTTGGGAGGCTGAGGTGAAAGGATTGCTTGAGCCCAGGAATTCAAGACAAGCCTGGGCAGCATGGTGGTACCTTGTCTCTACAAAAAAAAAAAAAAATTCGCTAGGTATGGTGGCACACACCTGTAGTCCCAGCTACTCAGGAAGATAAGGCAGAAGAATCATCTGAACCCAGGAGGTCAAGGCTATGATGAGCCATGATCACACTACTGCACTCCAACCAAGTGACAGAGTATGACTCCGACTTGAAAGAGAGAGAGAGAGAGAGAGAGAGAGAAAGAAAGAAAGAATAAAAATCAGAGCAGAAATGAAACTGAAAACAGTAAAGCAATAGACAAAATCAATAAATCAACTCAGTAGCTCTTTGAAAAGATCAGAAAATGGATAAACTCCTAACCAGGATAACCAAGGAAAAAAAGAAAGACATGACAAAAATTACTCTTACAAGAAATGAAAGAGGGGACATCACTACAGACCCCATGGACCTTAAACAAAGAATAAAGAAACATTACGAACAGCTCTATACCCACAAATGTGATAACTTAGATAAAACAATAATTCATTAAAACATATATTCCATAGACTGGACACAGTGACTCACACCTATATCCCAGAACTTTGGAAGGCCAAGGTGGGAGGATTGCTTGAGCCTAGGAGTATTTTTTTGTTGTTGTTTTTTGGGGTTTTTTTTGAGTTGTAGTCTCACTCTGTCACCCAGGCTGGAGTGCCGTGGCACACTCACAGCCACCGCAGCCTCGACCTGCTGGGTTCAGGTGATCCTTCTGCCTCAGCCTCCCAAGTAGCTGGAACTACAGGCATATGCCACCATGCCTGGCTAATTTTTTTATTTATTGTAGAGACAAGGTCTCGCCAAGTTGCCCAGGCTGGTCTCAAACCTGTGGGCTCAAGCAGTCCTCTCACCTCGGCCTCCCAAAGTACTGGGATTATAGGTGTGAGCCACCACGCCCAGCCAAGCCTAGGATTTTGAGAACAGCCTGGGCAATATAGTGAGACCTCATCTCTAAAAAAAAAAAAAAAAATTAGCCCAGTGTGATGGCCCACATCTGTAGTCCCAGCCACTCAGAAGACTGAGGAGAATCACTTGAACCCAGGAGGTCAAAGCTGTGGTGAGCTATGATCATGCCATTGCACTCTAGCCTGGGGTAACAGAACAAGACTCCAACTCAAATAAAAATAAATTTAAAAGTCAACTCACATATTCTAGCTCATCGACAGGCTAAGAAAAGCAATGCCTGACGTTATTTAAATAAAACTAATTTCTATTTCAAGTCATATGTTGCTAGGGTGGGGAGACGTAACTTCAGGTGATGCAGGGTCTGATGTCTGTGACCTGGAGACAGGTGGTGAGCAGTGGCAGACGGGCGGGCTCATCATGGACTCTGCCGGTGCGATGGCGTGTCCCTCCAGCAGGTACCTTTCAGGCCCAAAGCTCCACCCCTGCACAAGGGCTCAGCTTTCTGCTGCTTCGAGCAGAAGGACCACAGAACCTTCCAGAGTCTGTCTGTGGTTCCCAACGCTGGGATATAGTGTGCAGCCATTCTCTCCCCAGGGCACAGAAGCCCCCAAGATTCTAAGCCAAGAGTAAGTGCATAGCTCTGTCACCAAACCAAACTGTGTCCACTTTTTGCAGTGAGGAAGGTTCATGGTGAGTCCACTGACACGGAGACAGGAGGAGATGCTCACATCTGCCTCCCCAGCCTGGGAGCTGCTTCCGGTTTTATAAGCATAGGGTAATGAGGCATGATCTGATTGGGTCTTGCAGTGAGGTGATGCCGGGAGGCGTGATCTGATTGGATCCTGCCACGGTGTCCGCTTCTTAATTCAGTCCCCACCCCTCAGCCTGAGCATTGAAGTGCCCCCTGGGGTTGCCCCCTTGTCTTCAGCTGGGCATGCACAGGTGACTTGACCTTCCACCCCAGGGTCCATGGCAACTAAAAAACAACTCACGACTTTGTTGCCTAAAAGTTGAACCAGATGGGTCTGATGGGGTTGCAGCTCCCCTCTCCAGTGCTCCTTCCCTTGCCCGTCCTCCATCTCACCTCTCCCTCCAGCCCAGGGCTTATATTGTAGCCAGCAGGCGGGGAGGTGGGGGCAGCCTGTTGTCTCCAGAAAGTTCAGCCTCCTTGCCATTCCCATAAGGTCACAGGCGCTGGAAATCCTGAGGCCGCAGGCACAGAATTGCCCTGTTGGAGTAGAACAAACAGCACAGCAGAAAAAGACAGGATATGGTAGGAAAGCAAATCACATGTGGAAGGTCTCAATTTCACGGTCAGGCCAGGCATGGTGGCTCATGCCAGTCATCCCGGGACTTTGGGAGGTCAAGGCAGGAGGATTGCTTGAGCCCAAAAGTTCAAGACCAGCCTGAGCAACATAGCGAGACCTCATCTCTACAAAAAAAAATTTAAAAATTAGCCGGGCATGATGGCACGCGCCTGTAGTTCCAGCTACTTGAAAGACTGAGGTGGAAGGCTCACCTGGGCCCAGCAGGTCGAGGCTGCAGTAGCCGTGCGTGTGCCACTGCACTCCAGCCTGGGCCACGGAGTGAGACTCTGACTCAATAATAAATAAATAAGCGATTTCATGGTCAAAGACATGAAAAAATTGAAATTTCTGTACTGCCTTATAACTGAATTGAATTTAGCTCCTGTGTCTGCTGATGGCAGAATAAGCCATACTCTTGCCAAGTCAAGGTGACCTCATGTTCAGGCTGTCTTCTCCTCTTGAGTAAATATGTGGTTGCTTTAAAGTTCACTTTCTCCTTTCTCTTTCCCAGCGTCTTGGAAATGATGTGAGCTCCGAGAGGCTTATATGTTATCTTGTCATCAGGGAAAGCGGCGAGGCGTTAGGTCCAGGCAGCCTCGGGTCATGCTGCGTTGTCCTGTAGGACAGCACGGTCCATGGGACGATGGAGCTAATCCCCGGCCTCGCCATGTCTGCAGCTGCTGTCACAGCTGCTGTGACCCCAGGAGACAGGCCCCTGGTTAGTTAGGCCCCCTGATTCCAGCACGAGGCCTCTCCCAGCCCTGCCCTCTCAGCCTCCCTTCCGAGTATTCTGCGTGTTCCCCTGCTCTGTGCCGGTCCTTGTGGGACTCTGTGAGACAGTCTCAGTCCTGGGCTGCTCACTGGGCCCATATCTCTGCTCCACTGCCTGGCTGGAAATGGGGCTTCCCAGAAGGAGGCTCACCATCTCCAGAACCGCATCCCAGAAACTCAGGTACTCACTCCTGCTCCGGAATCCCTTTAACTGAGGACAGGGGTCCTATCACAGTCAGAATCACAATTTTAAAATTGAGGGGACTGGGAGAGGTGGCTCACACCTGTAATCTCGGCAGCTTGGGAGGCCGAGGCAGGAGAATCACTTGAGTCCAGGAGTTGGAGACCAACCAACTTGGGCAACACAGCAAGAACTTATCTCTACAAAAAGCATTTTTTTAAATTAGCCAGGTGTGGTGGCATGCCCCTGTCGTCCCAGCTACTCGGGAGGCTGAGGTGGCAGGATCGCCTGAACCCAGGAGGTTGAGGCTGCAGTGAGCCACGATCGCGCTACTGAACTCCAGTCTGGGCAACAGAGTCAGTCTCCAACTCAAAGAAAAAGCTATGTCTCACTTATAAAAGGTGCAACGGAGTGTTCCCAATCAAGGAATGGCCTTCTGTGTTTTCCATCTGGGAAACTTGACCTCTGCTCCCTGTGGCTCTATCCTTCTTGGGAGCCTCCCATCTCTCTGCAGCGAGCAGACGGAGAAGACGGTGAGGCCCCTGCGTGGGAGGCGGGAGGACTTTCTAGACCGGGCTGCTATGAGGGAGGCCCTGGGCTACTCTCTGCTGGGTTACTTTTATTTTTTAGTTATGATTTTTCTTTTTTTAACGAGACAAAGTCATAGCTCAACAGAGAGTAGCCCAGGGCCTCCCTCATAGAAGGGCCTTGATAGCTCAAGGTCAATGACTCCAGCGTCAATTAAGTCATGGTAAATATCACTGGTCTTTGTCAAACAGCTGGAAATTTTCCTCACCTCTTGCCTCCCCCGTGGCTAGCTAGCTAATGGTTGGTTTCTAATCACTGCCTCATGCTGTCTGGCAGGAGGTGCTGCGTGACTCAGGGCTCCGCTGACATTCCAGGAGGTCACAGAGAGACACTCCCCCAGACGTGACCCCAGGCACGCAAGCTGTGGACGCAGCAGGCAGCAGGAAGACGGCCTCCCTCCCCCTGGCGCTCACACACCAAGCAAGTGTCTGGGAAAAGAACCACAATACTTGCCGCTCATTTAGGTGAACTGACAGTATTATAAAAAGGGAAACATAAAATCTGTTCAGCCCGCTTTTATAAAAGCAGGTGCCACGTTCCAAGGCTGATAGAAAATCCTGAATGCCTGCACTGAAAAGAACATTTCATTCCTTCCACATGTCTAAAAATATCCCTAGGCATGTGAGGGATTTGATAATATTATAACACTACACAATTATTGTCATTTTAAAAAGAAGTTAGCTAAGATTTTTATATGTTCACATTTACATGAATATAAAATGTACGCATAAGTATAGACCATGTCAATGACATGTCGTCATTTGAAGGATAAAAGCATTTCAGAATAAAAGCAGTATGGCTTGGTACAGTGGTTCAGGCCTATAATCCCAGCACTTTGGGAGGCTGAGGCAGGAGGATCACTTGAGGTCGGTAGTTCGAGACCAGCCTGTGCAACAGAGCAAGACCCCAACTCTACCAATAATAATTTTTAAAAAATATCTGGGCACGGTGGCAGGCACCTGTGGTCCAGGTACTGGGGAAACTGAGGCAGGATGACGGCTTGAACCCAAGAGCACAAGGCTACAGTGCGCTGTGATCGCACCACTGTACTCCAACCTGGGCCACAGAGCAAGACCCTGTCTCTAAAAAAAAAAAGGTAATGAGAATTTAGCCCCAGCACTTCGGGAGGCCAAGATGAGAGGGTTACCTGAGCCCACTGGTTTGAGACTAGCCTGGGCAACTTGGCGATGCCTCATCTCTACAACAAATCAAGAAAAATTAGCCAGGCATGGTGGCGCACACCTGCAGTTCCAGCTACTTGGGAGGCTGAGGTGGAAGGATTGCCCAAGCCCAGCAGGT
This sequence comes from Tarsius wallacei, assembly GCA_963574415.1. Classification (NCBI taxonomy): domain Eukaryota; kingdom Metazoa; phylum Chordata; class Mammalia; order Primates; family Tarsiidae; genus Tarsius; species Tarsius wallacei. The sequence goes on along the minus strand of CAUYQG010144152.1, from coordinate 5,931 downwards.
CGAGGCTGCGGTGGCTGTGAGCGTGCCACTGCACTCCAGCCTGGTTGACAGAGTGAGACTTCGACTCAAAAAAAAAGTTACTAGCTATTGTATTATTATGATCAGGAATTTTATTATTACTACAGTAGTAATAATAGCAGAGGAAGTATAGAAAGCAATGGCAGTGGACAGATGCTCCCTGCGGGCTTGGCCATTTCCTTGTTCAACCCTTAGCACAGCCCTGAACAGCAGGCCAGCTCTTACCCCGTTTTACAGATGAGGGGCAGAGTGGAGTCTACCAGGGAGCAGGTGAGGGCATCGTCAGACCTAGCGCCCTAGCCAGGCTGAGTCTAAAACCTAGGATTTCAGCCATCCCGTCTCGCTACATGGCTCCTGTGTGTCTATCCATCAGTTCAACAAACATGCAGCGAGCATCTGTGAGCAGGCACTATGCCCCAGATAATAAAAACGCTCGTAAAAGGCACCCTGACCCCTGCAAACCTCGGGCCTAAGAGTCAGCATCCGCTTCAGTTTTAAAACGACTGTGCAGCTGGCAAGTTGACTCATCATAAGACCCAAACTGGAAACGAGTGTTTTCCTTTGTTAGAGACGATATCAGCCTCCCAGTAACTGCAACATCTCAGCTGTTGCCCAGAAAAAACAAAGGTCTCATCCGTGCCCAGCAGGACTCAGACTGGGGTTATCAGAGCTGGTCTGAAACATGGTCAGCAGTTGACCGGGTACTGCCCTGCCAGCGGCCAAATGGCGATCTCCTCTACAGGAGGTCTTCCTTTCTTTCACCTTTCCTTCCTTCCCTCCTTCCTTCTTGTCTTTCTTTCTTTTTCTTTCATTCTTCTTTTCTCTTTCCTTCTCTATTTCTTTTTCTTTCTTCCTTGCTTTTTCTTTCTTTTATTCGCTTTCCTTCTTTATTTATTTTCCTTTCTCTCATTTTCTCTTTTTCTTTGTTTCTTTTTTTTTTTAATTTCTTTCTCTTCTTTTCTTTTTTCTTCTTTCCGTTTTTTTTCTTTTGCTGAAGCATGGTTCTTTCATTAAATAGATGCACAATCAAAAGACAGTTGATGCCGGACTCAGTGGCTCAGCCTGTAATCCCAGCACTTTGGGAGGCCGGGGTGAGTGGCTTGTCTGAGTCCACGGGTTCAAGACCAGCCAGGGCAACTTGGCGAGAGCTCGTCTCTGTAATAAGTTTTTAAAAATCAGCCGGGCATGGTAGCGCGTGCCCGTAGTTCCGGCTACTTGGAAAGCTGAGGCGGAAGGATCGCCGGCAGTCTATAATACTGAGTGATGTATCACAGAAACAAAGAAACGGGTATCACATGTTCTCACTCATAAGCAGATCTTGAACAGTTATTATAATCCTATAAGAAAAGGATTAGCAGTATCGGGAAATTGCCGGTGGGGGAGGGGAAGGCAGGATTGGCGGAAGTGGGAGTCTGTTTGGGGGGGCACACCTCATCCACAAGGGTGCTTGCATCATGAACATCTGTATACCTAACCCTGAATTGTACCCCACATCTTTACAATGAAAATTTATAGAACTAAAAATAAATAAATAAATAGATGCACAAACCCATTTTGCACTTTTATGCATTTTTCTAAATTATGACCTAAAATATATCGATGACCCGTTTGCACAAACAACAGCCCCTCCCATTCCGTGCCATGCTTCTTATCTAATTTATATAGCATGCCCCCTTAAACCTGAGTCAAAGGCCAAAACCCCACAAAAGGAAGGTAGCACTTGGCCAGTAATTCATTCTAGCAACCGAAGCCGCCTTCCTCCTGGGTCAGCAGAAGCTTTGGTGCTGTGCTTACCAAAAGTCTCTAACCTCTTCACAGGCTGTCTGTGCACCCTTTTCTCAAACACAGAATGCCATGACTTGTGAGACATCCCAGCTTCAAGCATGAAATATCCAAGCATGTTTCCATGCATGAGGAAATCAAGCATGAAAAAGCACTTGGACCTGCTGGGTTACTGCACTGGGGCTCCCTCCAGACTGATTCCTGGAAAGGAAACCTCTGCTTTTATTTAGAGACCAGGATCCTCTCTTAACATAAAGAAAATGTCTCACTCGTGGTGATGTAATCCCTCCATATAAAACACAAGATCCAGCCGGGCACTGTGACTCACACCTGTAATCCCAGCACCCAGAGGCTGAGGCGGGAGGATCGCTTGAGCCGAGGCGTGTGAGACCACCCTGGGCAACACAGTGAAACCTCATCTCTACAACAACAAAAAGACACAAAACCTCAGCTGAGTCTGGTGCTCTGAGCCCATAGATCCAGCTGTTTGAAAGGCTGAGGTGGAAGGATCTCGTGAGCCCAAGAATTTGAGGCTGCAGTGAGCTCAGGTCACACCACTGTGCTCCAGCCTGGGCAACAGAGTGAGACCAGTGTCTAGAAAAAGAAAAAGAAAAGAAAATTCAAGATAAGAACCAGGGTTTCCTTTTCATATGCTAAGAACATGAGTGGGGAACAGGAAGGCGGCATGGTTATTTACACTCTGTGAGCTCATGGGAAAATTCCCAGCGGGGTCAGCGCCTGGGAGACCGTGTGTGCACGTGGAGCCCGGCTGGCCTGGAGCCCGTGAGTCACCGACAGGTGACTGACTCTGTCACCTGGTGAGGGATGGGGTTCCTGTCATGAGTCGTCAGTCACTTCCCAACTGTGCCAACTCCCAGAAGGGCCGGGCTGGGTCAGGCAGGGCCCGAGGGCAGCTCAGCCAGGGACCGCACCTTGCCCACGCCCCTCCTGGGCTGAGTCACAGGGGAACTATGCCGAGAAACCTCCAGGGACGGCTGCAAATCTCTGCTGCCGAGGACTGAAGGGAAGCAGCTCCTTTGGAAAGCAAACAGGCCTGTCGCCATGACCGCAGAGGGGACCGATGGGGCCAGGGTCACCTGCCTGGCCTCAGGTTCCCAGGGCCCAGGCCGAGGGTCAGGGGTCCCTGAGCCAGGAGCGACAGGTGTCGGCCTCAGAAGGGCATCGACCTGGCGTCGCTCAACCACACACCCCAAAAGGCCCTTGGACGTCAGTCCAGGCATGGAGAGAATTCAGGAATGTGTAAGCTTGGAGAAGAAATAAAAACGTCTCTTCCTCCAGCCAATAACAGATACTTAGCATTCTAGGTAATGCAGAATGTCACCAATGTGTCTGCCACCAACGAAAATCATAGGCTCACGTCACACTGTTGTTTTTGCAGATATCTTTTGTTTTTGTTTTTTGTGGACTTTTTTTCGAGTCAGAGTCTTACTGTGTTGTCCAGGCTGCAATGCGATGGCACAATCAGGGCTCACCCCAGCTTCGACTTCCTGGGCACAGGCAATCTTCCCACCAAAGCCTCTGGAGCAGCTGGGACTACAGGCATGGGCTTCCACGTTCAGCTAATTTTTATTTATTTTTTGTAGAGATGAGGTCTCACTATGTTGCCCAGGCTGGTCTTGAACGCCTCGCCTCGAGCGGTCCTCCCACCTCAGCCTCCCAAAGTGCTGGGAGGACAGGCGTGAGCCACTGCACCCGGCCACTGCAGATGTCTTGAAAGAGCATTTGGTCTTCATTCCACCGCGAAATGGTGGCTGTCGTTAGACTTGGCCCACACTGGGCGCGCGGTCAAGGTAGCACGCATGTTACTATGTCACAAGTGTTTCTGTTTGGCATTTTGATAACGGTATTCGTAGAAGTTTTTTTCCCTTGTAATCCAAAGTATTCTATTTTGCATATCTAAACATAATTCTGAGAAGGGGTCCAGAGTTCACGTTAGACTACCCGCGGGACCACAGCTCAAAAAAAAAAGAAAGCATCAGGACGTTGTATCCATTGGCTAAGGCTGCTGCCACAAAACCCCCCGGATGGTGGGGCTTACATACCGGAAATGCACTGTCTCGCAGTTCTGAAGGCTGAAAGGGCAAGGTCAAGGTGTCGGCAGAGTTGGGTCTTCCCAAGGCGGAGACGTGTCTTCTTATCACCTTCCCTTTGAGCATGTCTGTCTCTAAATTTCCCCTTTTTATAAGGACACCAGGCATATTGGGTCAGAGCCCACCATAATGACCTCATTATCGCCAATGACCTCTATAAACACCCTTTCTCCAAGTAAGGTCACAGTCTGAGGCCCTGGGGTTGGGACCCCAACATATCTTTTTGGGGGGCCACAGTTCAGCCCATGACACTCACGGAGTGAGTGTAAATAACCACGCCGCCTTCCTGTTCCCCACTCATGTTCTAAGCATACAAAAGGGAAGCCCTGGCTCGGATCTTGAATTTTCTTTTCTTTTTCTAGACACCGGTCTCACTCTGTTGCCCAGGCTGGAGCACAGTGGGGTGATCTGAGCTCACTGCAGCCTCAAATTCTTGGGCTCACTCCAGTCTAGTCTGCATGTTTTCCTCGTGAGGCGTCTCAGGCCCAGAGTGGCTGGCAGAACTTCGATAGAACACAGGTTTCTCAGCCCCTCGTTCAGGGTTTGAGGCGCTTTACAAACCGTAAAGGGCCGCACAGTTGCAGGTTACACAGTGGCCGGGATCCTTGATAGGCGGGGAGCCGTCTCCCCACAGGTAGACACCCTCAGGACGGCAAAGCTTCTCACCCTTGGGCAGCCAGCAGAGGAAACCCCAGACATCATCGTTATTATTATTGTCATTATTATTGTCATTATTATTATTTTGACTTTTGGCTTTCAGCTGCCTCTAGTCTCCACCTCCAATTGGTGGTAATGTAGCATACAACGCATGTGAGGTGGCCGGTGACAGGGCACACAGCAGGTCCACTGGTGGTCGCTGAGGACACCTGCAGTCTTGACTCCCTTACCCTGCAGGAGATATCTGAGCGCTTTGGGAAATGGGGAATGAACCCAGCCCTCCGGCCTCCTGTCCAAGCCCTAAACCCTGCCTAATCCATCTGACCCTGTTTCAAGGGGACTGAAACGGACTCTTTCCGCATGGCCGTCGGAGTACACAGGTCCAGGACACAAAACAAGCCCCAGGAAACCCACCGAAGCATAGCGTGTGGCCCCCCGACACACCTGTTGCAACACACTGGCCCAAATCTATAAATCCAAGGCACCATTCAGGGTTTAATCAGAAACCAGCACCCCTAGTGGGCCAATCAGAATGGTCCCTCCCCCCGACAGCCTGGAGTCCAAGGAGGGGAGACTGTCATTTGCAAGTCCTGAGTGGCGGGAGGGACGTTTATCACCTCCGAGCTCCCGCCCCCACTGGCCATTCACCAAACCAGACAGGTTACAGCCCCCTCCCTCCTGTAAACCCCGGGCCCTCTGCACATCTTCAAAGCATACAGCACACATGCACAGTGGCAAACAGGCACTTAGGTATGGCTTCCCGTCCGTGTTTCCCACTGTCATCACCCACACAGGGCAGGGGTGATTGACCATCTCGCTCATCACTGGCTTCTCAGGGCCAAGCAGATTCCCACACGCAGCTGAGAAAGACTGGTAAACACGTCCTGAGGACATACCATTCCCGCCTCCACACCGGCCGCTCGGGTAGACCCGTGCCCTTCTGCAATGCTTCCTACCCTCCAGGGTTGAAATACGGCTCGTTTACATTTAGCTTTAAGAGTATAAATACAGCCAGGTGCAGTGGCTCACACCTGTAATCCCAGCACTTTGGGAGGCTGAGGCAGGAGGATTGCCTGAGCTCAGGGGTTCAAGACCAGCCTGGGCACCTTGGTGAGACCTTGTCTCTATAATAAATCAAAAAAATTAGCCAGGTGTGTGGGCGTGTGGCTGTGGTTCCAGCTACTTGGAAGGCTGAGGCGGAAGGATTGCCTGAGCCCAACAGGTCAAGGCTGCAGTGGCCGTGAGTGTGCCACTGCACTCCAGCCTGGGTGGCAGAGTGAGGCTCTGACTCAAAAAAAAAGTATAGATACACGCCCAAAGTGTGGGAGAGAAAGCATAGAGCAACCCACTTTGGGACACGCTC